>BLSH010404920.1:3500577-3516682 GCA_018402905.1 Glandirana rugosa
CTATTCTGAAATTCTTGGCGATAGGGAACGGGGGCAGAACCGAGTCTTTGGAATAACTCCGGGACTAGGGGCAAGGGATAGCGGTTCTTAAAGTCTTATCCTTCTTTTCAACAAAGAAGATCCCAGCCCCAGCAGGAGAAGTAGAGGGTCGGATGAACCCTTTCTTCAGGTTATCATCCAGGTATGCCTTGAGGGCTGAAAGCTCCAATTCAGAAAGAGGGTAAATTCGGCCGAACGGCACCTCTGCCCCTGGTAGCAACTCGATAGGGCAATCGTACGGCCGGTGTGGTGGCAGGGTATCCGCTCCCTTCCTGCTGAAGACATCCAGGAATTCATGGTATTCTGTGGGGACTGCCTGACGAGTCTCCGTATCTGGATCAGGATCAGAGCAAGGCATTGTGAGGGCAAGATCCAGAGGCTGTGGGAAGCAGTGGTGACTCAGTAAGAAGATGTGAATTGCACATAACCAGTGACCCAGTTGATATGTGGGCAGTGTGCCCGGAGCCAAGGGAGACCCAGGATGACAGGAAAAAGCGGGGACGCAATGGCGTCCAGTACAATTAGTTCCGAGTGACCATCTGATGTGCGGGCAGGAATAGGAGCCGTCTCCTGGGTCACGGTGCCCGATTTAATGGTAAATCCATCGGCCAGGTGGATGGTCATCTGGTGTGCGGTTTTGAGGCTCTCTCTTGTGCAATGCAAGATTATAGAGTCTTAACACAATTGCACTTGGCAATTCTCTGCTAAGAGAGAAAAGGACCATAATGAAGTTTTATTGACCATATAGAAAAACATATAATTAAAGTATGCTTTTGGCAATTTTTATTTATTAACCACTTCAATACAGGGCACTTATACCCCCTTCCTGCCCTAACCAATTTTCATCTTTCAGTGCTCTCACATTTTGAATGCCAATTACTCAGCTATGCTACACTGTACCCAAACAAAATTGTTATCATTTTCTTCACACAAATAGAGCTTTCTTTTGGTGGTATTTAATCACCACTGGGTTTTTTATTTTTTGCGAACATTTTGAAAAAAAAAAAGCTTTTTTTTTAGTTACTATGATAAAATTTTGTAAAGTAAGTAATTTTTATTCATAAATTTGGGCCAACATTTATACTGCTACATATCTTTGGTAAAAAAATAACCCAAATATATCTATATTATTTGGTCTGTGTGAAAGTTATGGAGTCTACAAGCCATGGTGCAAATCATTGAAAATTGATCACACCTGATGTACTGACGGCCTATCTCATTTCTTGAGGCCCTGAAATGTCAGGAAAGTACAAATATCACCCAAATTACCCCTTTTTGAAAAGTAGACAGTCCAAGGTATTTCGTAAGAGGCATGGCGAGTTTTTTGAAGTTGTAATTTTTTTCCCACAATTCTTGGGAAAATGAAGAAATTATTATTTTTTTTTTTTTTACACAAAATTGTCATAATAACAAGTTATTTCTCACACACAGCATATGCATATTTCCAATTACACCCCAAAATGCATTCTGCTACTCCTCCCGAGTATGGCGATACCACACGTGTGAGACTTTTTCACAGCCTGGCCACATAAAGAGGTCCAACATGCAGGGACCACCGTCAGGCATTCTGGAGCACCAGGACAATGGCAATTACCCACAAAATGACCTAATTTTGGAAAGCAACATATAATCTATGAGGCATAATGAGTCCTTTGAAGGGTTCATTTTTTTCCAAAAGTCTTTGAAAAATCTGGAAAGAAAATGAAAACATATTTTTTGCACAAAGTGGTCAATTTATAAGATATTTCTAACACATAGCATGTACATATCAAAAATCACACCCCAAAATACATTCTGCTACTCATCCCGAGTATGGCGATACCACATGTGTGAGACTTTTGCACAGCCTGGCCATATAGAGAGGTCCAACATGCAGGGAGCACCGTCAGGCATTCTAGGAGCATAAATTACACATAAAATTCCCTAACGACCTATTACACCTTTGAAGGCCCTGGAGCACCAGGACAATGGAATTACCCATTTTGGAAATCAAACACCCCAACGTATAATCTATGAGGCATTATGAGTCTTTTGAACATGTCATTTTTTCCCAAAAGTTTTTGGAAACGTGGAAAGAAAATGAAAGTTTTTTTTTTTTTTTTTTACAAAGTTTCCAATTTATAAGATTTTTCTACCACATAGCATGTACATAGCAAAAATTACCCCCAAAAAACATTCTGCTACTCCTCCTGAGTATGGCGATACCACATGCGTGAGACTTTTATACAGCCTGGCCACATACAGAGGTCCAACATGCAGGGAGCACCGTCAGGCGTTCTAGGAGCATAAATTACAAATTTAGTATCCTGACAACCTATCACACTTTTGAAGGCCCTGGAGCACCACAACAGTGGAATTACCCACAAAATGACCCCATTTTGAAAAAGAAAACCCCCCAACTGGTGCCGGTTACCCGACTAATTTGATGGGCTAGTTACAGGTACTTGGGTACTCTGATGGGCTGGTGACAGGTACTCGGACGCTCTGATGAGCTGGTGACAGGTACTCGGGTACCCTAATCAGCTGGTGACAGGTACTCAGTTACTCTGATGGGATGGTGATAGGTACACGGTACTCTGATGAGATGGCGACAGGTACTCGGATGAGATGGCGACAGGTACTCGGGTACTCTGATGGGATGGTGACAGGTACTCGGGTACTCTGATGGGCTGGTGACAGGTACTTAGGTACTCTGATGGGCTGGTGACAGGTACTCTGATGGTGTCACGTACCTGGTGGAAGAGTCTGGCTTATGCAACGGGCAACCTCCCTTACGACCCTGACTCGGGAACCCCTGGTAGAGTAGACAGGTGGCTCGGGAGTGCAGGATGGCACGAGGGTCAGACTGGGTCACTGGTGTAGGTAGGAAGTCCATTGGTGCACTCGTGCACTAGTAGCGTGGTCGTACAGGCTGGGTCGTGAACCGGGATGGCGGTGCGGTACAAGAGGAGAAGGCAGGTGGGTAGTTGGGTCCAAGCAGGGTCGTCAACCGGCGGGCAGCAAAGGTATAGGAGGATCAGGCAGGAGAATGGTCATAGGCAAGCCGGGGGTCGGTGCAGGCGGAAATCAACAAGGTCAGGCAGGCCGGGTCACAGGAACAGATAATCAGGTACAGGTAGCTCAGGAAACAGGAAACACACAGATCAGACAGCACTTGCTACAGGAAGCAGGAAGTTCAAATAGAGCTGCTCTAGAGGAAACCACAATCAAATTCAATTAACCCTTAGCACAGTCTTCTAACATTGCCCCCCCCCCCCAAGGGGCAGCCTCCGGATGCCCAGCCAGGCCTTCAGATCCGGATGGGAACTCCAAAAAGACCGGACAAGTTCGTTGCCATGGATGTGTTCCACGGGTTCCCAAGAATTTTCTTCAGGTCTGTACCCCTTCCATTTAATCAAGAACTGTGTCACACCCCTTCTTACTCTGCAGTCGAGGATGGCCTCGACTTCGTACTCCTCCTCTCCATCCACAAGAACCGGTTCAGGTGGGGCTGTGTTCCTTCCGGGGAACTGATCCCTTGTTACGGGGTTTGAGCAGGGAGACATGGAACACCGGGTGTATTTGGAGAGCAGGAGGAAGACTCAGTTCATAAGCCGCCCTGTTGATCTTTTTCTTGACCATGAAGGGGCCAATGAACCTTGGTCCCAGCTTCTTTGAGGGGCAGGATAGTCTCAAATTTTTGGTGGCTAACCAAGCCTGATCGCCCGGCTGCAAGTCCAGCTCCCCTCATCTCCCCTTGTCGAAGGCTCGCTTGCTGGCTTCCTGAGACCGGAATAGTGTCTCCCGCAGGAGCTTGTTGTTTTCCACCAGGAAAGCTGCCATGTCCTGAACAGCAGGCACAGTACTTTCTGGGATCAGATCAGGCAAAAAGGAGGGATGGTAGCCGAGGTTCGCCCAGAATGGTGACTGATTGGTGGCTGAATAAATAGAGTTATTGTAGGTGAACTCGGCTACTGGCAGCAGAGAGGCCCAGTCGTCCTGAGAGAACGAAGTATAGCACCTGAGATACTGCTCTAAAGTCTGGTTCGTTGTCTCTATCTGGCCATTGGTCTGGGGATGATACGCAGAGGAGAACGCCAACTCAATTCCCAACAGAGAGCAGAGAGTCTTCCAGACCCGAGAAGTAAACTGGACTCCTCGATCTGACACAATGTTGGCCGGGACTCTGTGAAGGCGGACAATCTCCCTGATGAAGACTTCTGCGGTTTGTGTAGCTGGGGGGTGCCCTTCATGGGGATGAAATGTGCCATCTTCGTGAGACAGTCTACTACCACAAAGATGGTGGAGAACACTGCAGATGGAGGCAGTTCAACAATGAAATCCATCGACACATGTGACCATGGCCTTTCCGGGACAGGCAGTGGGTTTAGCAACCCCCAGGCCTTGGCCCTCTCGCCCTTGTTGCAGGCACAGGTGGGGCAGGCCTTAACGTATTCTTTACAGTCTTTGTCCACCAGGGGCCACCAGAAGGAGCGTGCTAGAAGTTCTGCCGTCTTACAGCTCCCAAAATGTCCTGCTAATTTGCTGTCATGGCATAGTTCCAGGACTGCCAGACGCTGGTCCTCAGGGACAAAAACTCTAGCACCGAGCCACCACAATCCGTCATGCTGGATCAGCCTGGGGTCCTTAGGACTGGAGGACCTGGCAAGGGACCATCTGATTCGTGAAAGAAGATCCTCCTGGGTTAACAAGAAACTCCGGGATGGGAGGATAGTGTCTGGTGGAGGGGTCTCCCCTGTCTTGTGAAACCTCCTGGAGTGAGCGTCCGGTTTCACATTTTTCGACCCGGGCCTGTACGTAATATGGAGCTGGAACCTTGAAAAGAAGAGGGCCCAGCGGGCCTGACGGGGTTTCAGTCTCTTAGCGGTGCGTAGGTATTCCAAATTCTTGTGATCGGTATACACAAGAACCGGGTGCATGGCTCCCTCCAGCAAGTACCGCCATTCCTGCAGAGCGGCTTTGATAGCCAGCAATTCTCTGTCTCCCACATCATAGTTCTGCTCAGGGGGAGTCAGCCTCTGAGAGAAGAAGGCAATTGGGTGAAAAGCGGCTTTAGACCCCTGCCTCTGAGAGAGTACCGCTCCCACTGCTGTTTCAGATGCATCCACTTCCAGGGTATAAGGTAGGGTAGGATCCGGATGCCTTAGGACTGGTGCAGAAGCGAAGAGGCGCATGAGTTGTTGGAAGGCCTCCTGGGCTTCGGGGGTCCACAGAAAGCGTGTGTGTTGTTTAGTAAGCTGGGTGATGGGGGCGATGACAGCAGAGAACCCCTTCATAAACTTTCTGTAGAAATTGGCGAAGCCAATGAAGCGTTGTACCACCTTTCTGTCAGTAGGTGCTGGCCATTCCACAATAGCGGAGACCTTCTGGGGGTCCATGGTGATACCAGACACAGAGAGGATGAACCCCAGGAAGGAAATACTAGAGCACTCGAATGCACACTTCTCAGTCCATGCTGGCGCAGGCGGCTCAGTACGCTTTTCACATGGTGACGGTGCTCTTCCAGGGACGAGGAGAATATAAGAATGTCGTCCAGGTATACCACTACGAACAGGTCAAGGAAGTCCCGGAAAATGTCATTGACCAGATGTTGGAAGGTGGCTGGGGCATTGCACAGCCCAAACGGCATGACCAGGTATTCGTAGTGGCCAAATCGCGTTTGGAAGGCCGTCTTCCACTCATCCCCATCTCTGATATGGATGAGGTTGTAGGCCCTCTCAAGTCCAACTTGGAGAAGATCGTGGCAGAACCGAGTCTTTGGAATAACTCCGGGACTAGGGGCAAGGGATAGCGGTTCTTAAAGTCTTATCCTTCTTTTCAACAAAGAAGATCCCAGCCCCAGCAGGAGAAGTAGAGGGTCGGATGAACCCTTTCTTCAGGTTATCATCCGGGTATGCCTTGAGGGCTGAAAGCTCCAATTCAGAAAGAGGGTAAATTCGGCCGAACGGCACCTCTGCCCCTGGTAGCAACTCGATAGGGCAATCGCACGGCCGGTGTGGTGGCAGGGTATCCGCTCCCTTCCTGCTGAAGACATCCAGGAATTCATGGTATTCTGTGGGGACTGCCTGACGAGTCTCCGTATCTGGATCAGGATCAGAGCAAGGCATTGTGAGGGCAAGATCCAGAGGCTGTGGGAAGCAGTGGTGACTCAGTAAGAAGATGTGAATTGCACATAACCAGTGACCCAGTTGATTTGTGGGCAGTGTGCCCGGAGCCAAGGGAGACCCAGGATGACAGGAAAAAGCGGGGACGCAATGGCGTCCAGTACAATTAGTTCCGAGTGACCATCTGATGTGCGGGCAGGAATAGGAGCCGTCTCCTGGGTCACGGTGCCCGATTTAATGGTAAATCCATCAGCCAGGTGGATGGTCATCTGGTGGGCTTTGGGTCTCAGGGGAACCTGGTGCTGGGCTGCGAAGTTCAGGTCCACGAAGCAACTGCAGGCCCCAGAGTCTATAATCGCCCGGACTGGTATGTCTCCACTGGGCAGCTGCAGAAAGACAGAAAGTCCCAGGTGGGTCTTGTGACTGGGCAGAGACAGGATCTCTCCCTTAATGCGGTAGGGACCCCGAACCCGCTTGGCTGGGCAGGAACGTACCATGTGTCCAGGAGCCCCGCAGTAAAGGCACAGTTTGTGGTTCCTACGCCTTAGTCTCTCCTCTGGAGTGAGGAACGGGCGTGGGGAGGTGATCAGCTGTCAGAGCGACGTTCCCTTAAACGATGGTCGATCTGGATGGCCAGATCAATCAGAGCATCCAAAGTCGGGGGAACATCGACACGAGCTAACTCGTCTTTGAGTGGCTCGGACAAGCCCAACTGGAACTGGAAGCAAAGGGCAGCGGGGTTCCAGGCAGTGTCAGCACTCCAGCGCCGGAATTCAGCCACATAATCCGCTGCCGTGCGGCGGCCCTGCTGTAGCGCATGGAGCGCGGCTTCTGCCGTGGAGGTCTGGTGCGGATCCTCATATAGATGCGCCATGGCACATTAAAAACGTGCAAGAGTGGTGGTGTCAGGGCTCTTCTGTTCAAGAAGCCGATGAGCCCCGGTTAGAGCTGCACTAGAGGAAACCACAATCAAATGTAATTAACCCTTAGCACAGTCTTCTAACAGATGGGCTGTGACGGGTAACCTAATGCTGGTGACAGGTACTCTGATGGACTGTGACAGGTACTCTGGGGCTGTAACAAGTACTCTTTATTTGGGTGGGAGATCAGGCACTCTACTGTGTTTTTTTGTTTTCTCCAGGTCTCCTCACACACTGAGGAGGAGAACCCAGAAATGGCACTACAGCCGTTTGTTGACATTTGTGACTGGCTGTGATTGGACATTTCATTGGCTCTTTACCCTGAATGGGGATGGGCTGTGTCCAAGGGACACGCCTCATCCCTGATCACCAGGAGTGGCGATAATGGGAGGATGTCATATGATGTCTACCAGGAGGGAGGAGATGTTAAGGAAGGTAAGTAAGGAAGTGGTTAAACAGTAAACAAACCTTAATATAGGGACCATTTGAGCCTTTTGTGCATGGTTTCAGACAGAAAAAAATAAGTGTAAGAACAGTGTGCACCTAATTAGCCTCAAATTATATCACTCACATTTCACGGCACCTCCTTATCCCTATAGATAAAATAAAAGTTAGGCATACACCAGTTAGGCCTATTATCTCTGAGCAAAACTGTCATTCTGCTGGCCAATTTTACACTGCTGTATCTAGTGTCTTATTTCTTGTAGTAAAACTCCAACCTGTGCTCTTTGGTTATATTTTGCCTATACTTTTACTTTGACATGAACTTTGTATGAGCACAGTTGGTCATGGCTCCTGGACATGAATGCTGGTCATCCATCAAGAATTGACAAAAGATTTGGCCTTGGACAGTGAAGGAGCATCAGTGCTCTGATGAAGTGATTTCTCTGCTTGCTCCTTCTGTAATCAATCTGCCAGTGGCTGAAAATAGCACCATGCAATACTACCTCCCAACTTTTTGAGATGGGAACAAGGGACACCTATTAGCAAAAGCATGTAGGCATAGTACACACCCCTTCCATGCCCCCTTAAAGGAGAATTATACAAAAAAATGATTAGTTAAACCCACAAGTGATTTTTTTAACACTACATTTCCTTTATACTAGCTTTTGAAATTCACAAATGTAGAAATTTAGATGAAAGGTTTAGCACTGTGGAACACTTTTTGAAGGATAAAAAGGTGCATTTTGTATACAGCTACAGTATATAGATCAGACCAAAATTAGGAGGAAAAATTAAGGGACTTTGTTCCAAATCAGGGACAGTCCCTCAAAATCAAGGACAGTTGGGAGTTATGCAATACAGTACAACCTGATTGGATTACAAGGCTCTTGCCCTCCCTTTTCCAGTCTGAGCTCTAATGTGCATGTATTTGTGGGAAGCTTATATATGGACTTTAAAGTGTAGTGGAGTTCAGAGCGGAGTGCATTTCAAATAATATAGTGGCAGTATTGAAAATACCTGTGATGCTTGTCATGCCATGTTTTCATTTCTCTCTGTGAAGGAATTTAGTTTACTTCCTATGACTGCGGCACCAGCACAAGAAATAGTTGGAGTTGGTGTCACTGGGACAGAATGGCAAAGGCAGTAATAAAAGCATCAGAAAAGTTTATTCTTCCTCACTTAACACATATATTATACTTTTGTCTTTATTCCTATCAAACAGAAATCCCATCACTTCCCGTTCTGAAAGGAACCTGATATGTGTGTGATAGCGCTGGACAGATAGAAGTAATAATTGGTTCTGATTGATCTACCATAAAGCAAATCCATGATTGAAGTCAAGTATAGGTGGACCCTGTTCTTATCCTAGGCTGCTAGCTCTCTGATAGTGACACACGGAAGTCCTCAGCAGATAGTAGTTACTTGGATGTGTACTGAGGAGTGTCTAGTACAAAAGTTCAACTCATTTTAAGGACACTAGTCCATCTAGTTCAACCAATAAAAAAATACAAACCTCCATATACACTATACTATTCCCATAGTTCCTATTCCAGAGGAAGACAAAAAAAACAAAGTATGGTGCAATTCGCTCCAATTGGGGGAGGGGGGGATTCCTTCCTGATCTCCCAGGAGGCAATTGGATATTCCATAAATCAACTACCCCTGGCTTTATTACCTTTAAAAATTTGTATCCAGATACAAATACATTTAGGAATTCATCCAGCTCTTTTTTTAAAACAATCTGCTGAGTTGGCCAGAACTAGTTCTTGAGGGAGTCTATTCCACATTTTCACAGCTCATAATGTGAAGAAGCCTTTCTGTAAGTGAAGGTTAAATCTCTATTCCTCCAGGTGCAAAGAGTGCCCCCTTGTCCCCCTGTAATGACCTTAATGGTTAAGAGCATCGGATACTGTCAACGCGTTTCACAGGGAAAAGCCTCCACCTTTTGCAGTGCCATCAGAAGAGAATAGTCAAGCCTTACAACAGGCCCCTTTGTGCATTCTGTTGTGATTTTATTAATACAGAATGCTCAAGACCTGAAGAAGGGGGGGGGGCTTTTTTCCCCAAAAACACATTAGTTTTGCCTAATGCTCATAACTAGGGATGGGCCGAACACCCCCCCCCCCCTCGTTAGTCCCCTTAGTCTGCCTGTAAAAGGGTGCACCCCTGTGATGTTTAGAACAGTGCCAGAGCAAAATGACATTTGTAAAGGAAAAAATGTCATTTATATCCGCACTTGCGGCCGTAATGTATTGCCGGCTCCCAGCAATATAGAAAAGAATCACTGAAAAAATTTGCGTATGCCCCCCCCCCCCCAGTCCATACCAGGTATCTGGTATGGGTTATAAGGGGAACCCCGCGCCAACATTTAAAAAAAAAATTGATGTGGGGTTCCACCTAAAATCCGGACCAGACCCTGCCAGGCAGAGCATGCCAGGATAGGGGGGGACAAGCGAGCGCTCCCCCCCCTCCTAAACCATACCAGGCTACATGCCCTCAACATGAGGAGTATGGGTGCTTTGGGGCAGGGGGGGCTCTGCGCCCCCCACCCCAAAGCACCTTGTCCCCATGTTGATGGGGACAAGAGCCTCTTCCCCACAACCCTGGGCTGTGGTTGTGGGGGTCTGCGGGCGGGGGGCTTATCGGAATCTGGAAGCCCCCTTTAATAAGGGGGCCCTCAGATCCGGCCCCTCCCCCATGTGAATTAGTATTGGGTACATCCTACCACTACTAATTCACCAAAAAGTGTCAAAAAAGAAAAAAACACAGAAGACAATTAGGGACAAGTCCTTTATTAAAAAAGAAAAAAAAATAAGTGTCTCCCGTTGTAATCCATCATCAATCACGGAGCGCAAAAAAGCCGCAACAGCTCCTCCTTCATGGGAGGGCCCCCGCTGACTGACTGCTTTTTGCTTTGACAGTTTATTTATATGGCAGGGCGGGACCACCCGGTGACATAAGTGCGTGACCTACCCCCTCTGACATCACATGACATCAGAAGGGGTGGGGTCGCTTGATTACGTCGCCGGGTGGCCCTGCCCTGTCATATAAATAAACTGTTGGAGCAAAAAGCGTGCAGACGGCAGGAGGCCTCCTAACGGAGAGGAGCTGTGCGCAGCGTCTGCGCACAGTGCATTATGGGGCACTCTGCGATGACAAAGTCGCTGCGAATGCCCCATAATGTTCTAAATTTGATGACTTACGTTCAACACAAACGCGGGCCCATCCCTACTCATAACCATTAAATGCTTCAAAAATTACTTAGAGTGAGAAGAACTTTTGTACCAGGCTCATCTCAGTACACATTCAAGAATCTAATCTTCTGAAAGTAAGGGGAGCCATAAAAACCTGATTCTTCTTTGTTCTGTCCACAACAAAACAAAACCTTCAGGCTGGAGTTGTCCTTTTTTCATCGATGAAAAAATAATTCAATTACAGGATGTTTTTATGTGTGCCCAGAATTTAGCTGTAACCTTGCATATATTTATGCCTGGGCATTTCTATATAAACACTTTTCAAAATAGTAAAAATATTCTTTCAAAAGTAATGTAACAATTTTCAATTTAGCTAATATATTTAATCACTCAAAAAATCCCTATTTTGTTAATGTTAGCTTTACTTTGATGAAATAAGACTTGTAATGGGAGTGCCTGCTCTATAAGGTTAGGTTGGAGGGAGGTACTAAGATGGATTTCCAGGTGGTGCACCACTACTGGTGGCCCAGAGAGCAAGCAAGAGGTAGGGCATAGAGTGTGCAGGATCTGAAATGCGTAGTTCCCTACCTTGATTATGCTACAATTCATAGGGTGTGGGCATCTCAAAAGTTTGTTCATCTCTTTACAAATAAAATAACAGATACAATTGTGGCAAATGGGTTATTAGCTGTTGGACTGGAGTCATCCTGGTAATAAAAATATCTTATGTATTTAATTTGTGTTATTACTTTTTTATGCAGATCAGTGGAGATCAGTTGGGCTCCACCGGAGGACCCTAATGGAATTATTCTTGGATATGAGCTTAGAAGAAGAACCTTGTATCCCTGTAGGGGACAGAACCTAACAAGGGGTTTGAATGATGAACCATGCATGCCTATTAAGTGCAAGAAAGGTGAAGACATATGTGGGGGAGCATGCTACAATCCTCACCAATGGGTAAGACTGCTTTTATAGGTACATGTAGCAGAGTTGACCAATCAGTAGGCCTCTAGCTTAGAAGAGACTTTTAGTTTGAGAATGAAATATAAGCCTTTGTTTGATGGGGGACTGTCAGTTTCAGCATGGAGCTAAGTCTAATTTACCTATACTCACTTCCTCAAGATCACTTCTTTATGGATTTATCCTTCAAAGTGAACCTGTTCTCCATTTTATACTGGTAAAGGTTAAAATCATATTTAAAAGCATGGTACCTCCTAACATGTTAGCCAGGAAAGTCTCCCTTGTGCATCCCTTTAATTCTGATTTGTTACTAACGTCTCTGTCTTTGGGACTAAGCCCCATACTCTTTACCTAAGCGACACCTACCTATTCCTTTCCAGGACAAGCTCCTCTGGCATTCAAGGCGGAGATGCCATAGTGCATCTCCCAGCTACGGCAGGTTATGCATGCATGTGGCCTTCCCTCAGCTGAGGCAGTTCATGTCTCTCCTCACATACAGTAGCTTGTGGGTGAACACAGCTTGGTGAGGCAATAATAACACACACAGTCCAGGTGCAATTAGTAAAACGTGTATTGTAATGAAGGCAACAGTTCAATACAAACCTGGTGGGAAAGGGCCTAACCACAAATTCACTAATTCCAACAGTGTGTAGCAGAGTGGGTTTCTGCTGAACTGTTTGTCTGGAGGGGCAGAATGCAGCCTGGCCATCTCGTACCTAGATGGAAAGATGTCCAAGAGATTGTGAGCTCTAAGCTTTCCCTCCTCGCATGGAACCTTTCCCTACCACTAATATTGTTCCTGACAGGCCAGTAACCTCTCCCAATACTGCCCACATGCGAATGCGTGCCAAAACCTGGGAACAAAAACTCTGCTGACCCAAAATGGCCCCCAAGGGTCACCTCCAGGAAACCACAGAGAAACTAAGTTTCCCCTGAATTTCTCTCCAAGCTGCTCCGTCGGGCGCCACCTATAGTGGAGCAAGCAGACTGCACATGCCTACAAGCTGGACACAAAAATGGCAGCTGCTGCCTAGGTTGCCATCCTTTTGTTCATACAAAACCAAATTGGATGGAAATTGTTGCACTGTGGTAAAACCAGAGTGATTCATTCTTATTACTCATTATAAGACAATTGTCTGTAAAAATTCAGAAAATTCAATTTTTCTTTCATCTTTGAACGAAGGTGAAAATTTGTCAAAAGTGAAAATTTGTTGTTATCCACTAATGGGTACTAATTTGTGGTTTTGTTTCTGCATAATATAGTAACATTTGGAAGAAAAATAAATTACCGGTAGTTTATCTAAAAAACAATAGCCAAAGGAAGAAGAAGCTAACACAAGAACTACTTGTGGTTAATTAATTGTTAATAAGCAGTGAAACTGAAACAACTATTATAATGGTCAGTTCCAGTTCTGGCTTGCTGGATAACCATTATACAAGAGTTTTTTTCTTTTTTCATTTGCACATACACACTAAGCACAGTTTATAACATTTTCTTTATTTATTTTATTTCCAAAAAATTTTATTTGAGTTTCATAAAGTCAGAATACAATATCACAATCACTATGTACATTGTAAATAAGCATAGACACAAGATAATAATCACCCCCATCCTAACCAGGGGAACAGGTAGAAAAAAAACATCAAATGAGGAACAACATATAGACAATACTGTGCAGCTTTAGAAAATTGGGTAGTTACACATCCTATGAGCGGGTTTAGGTAGAGATTCCCACAACTGCGAGTCATAGTCATGTCCTAAAGGTGGGTAAAGGGATCAACTCACCAAAGCAGTAACAGTGGGCAAACCAACATCTAAACCCCAAATCCTACAACCTTATGTAAAGTGAAAAAGGTGAGTCTGTAGGGATCAATGATGAGTTGCAGCGATTTTTGTCAAAATAGCATAGGTATCATCAGGGAATAGAGTTAGGGGGTAGGCCAGGAGCATGAGAATTATAAGCCATGGCTGCCAAATGGTAACCCAGTCTGATGTATATAATGGATAGGGATGTTGTAGCATAGAATGATAGAAGGTGAAAGGATAGAAAGAGGGGAAGAGAAGAGAAAAAAAAGAAATATAAGGGGGAGAGAGGGGAGGGGGTAGGTGGGAAGGGGGGGGCATGTGAGGTGGGAGAGGGAAGAGAATTGGAAGTAAGAAAGGAAGGAAGGAGACTGGTGTGTCTGATGTTTGGAGATGAGGGTGGGGTGGAGGATCTCCCTCCATCTCCCTAGGTCTTATGGTGGATGCATTCATGGGAGAGTCAAGGCTTGGCAGTTTCTTTTTTTATTTGCTCATGAGCACTAAAAGTGCATTGTAAAAATGTTACAATGTTTTTATGAATGAAGCCTGCAATTACTGTTTGCAGTTTTCATTCATACAGTAGACCCTATCTGAGTTCTTGAGTATGCCCTAGATGTCAGTTGCCCAATGAACTAGCAGGAAAGCAAGGCATAGAAGAGAACATAGGAAGTGTTATTGTTTGTTTCATTTTTATTGTGTGTGTGTTTTTTTTCAGCCTTATGTATGTTGGAATGAAAGTACAAAGGGTCCAATGGATATAATTACCAGCACTGGGCATAGCAATAAGTTGCCCAAACACCCCTTACCAAATAACATACACACCCCACCTTCTTGGGGCACCAGAAATGTCTGCTTGGTCCTAGTGTTTTAAGCTCCGAAGCTGTGCTTGACACATTTGCTTAACAGCCCGGTTAAATCGCTGGATTATCCTGTATTGAAAATCAATTTCTTTCTACTCAAAGTTGGGCGCTTGTTTACTTGACAAGTAGCCATGAAAAGACCTTCCATAATTTGTTAGAAGTGCTTTTTTTAAAATTATTGTATTTTGCAGATTAATTCTTATATTAACTGGTGTTTAGGTACTGAATCAATATGGGAACTGCACAGCGGGAGACTCCAAATGGCTTTTATTGACAAATTGCTCTGAATAGTCTCTGTCGACGACACATAATGAAATAATGTCCCAATTTGTCAACAACAACACAGCAGTGGCAACGACCGAGCTATTAGTAAATTCACAAAATAAACCACGTAAGGAGACAGTAATTAAAAGCCCGAATTATCTGATTTGGAATGAAATATAAATTATTCTGCAGTGTACACATTTTGCCGTAGGTTGGGGCGAAACGCCATGCAAATAGCACTTATGGAACACTTTATTTTCATCCCTTCATTATCCGCTATGATTTCTGTGTTATGTGATGTTGCTTTGCAATTATGTCATTGTAAATGAGAATATGAAATGTCATGGGGGGAGAAATGAGCATTTGTGTCTGGGTAATTTAGCCATTTGGTGACAAATTTAGTTGGAAACATCCCAAAATGACCCTTTTTAAAGGCTATTAAAGTCATAATTGCTGGTTTTTTTTTTGTTTTCTGGTCATCACTGCTTAAAGGGCATCCAATGCTATATATATAATTTTTTTTTTCATTTTACTGTTGTAAATATTACAGAACAATTCCGAGCAACAAGTAAAATAGTTCAGTTGTCTTCTAATGTGTTCAGGAAATATTTCCATTGTGTGAAAGTCGATTTATTTCAAGATTTTTTCATTTTTCAGAAGGCCTGTGGACAGGACTGTGGCCTCTTGCCAGTCGTTCTGTGCTTTGCTATCTGAAAGTGCACTGGGGGTGAAGCAGGTCTCTCAAGCTGTAATATTCCCAGAACACCTGTGCAGTTTTCATTACTGTGCGTCGCTTGATTTTTAATGATCTAATAAGGTATTACCGCATGGACCAAAAATAATTAATGCTCATTTTGTATTTAACAAACACAATTTATTTTAGATTTTTTTTTTGTATTTTTACTGTAAAAAGCAATTCAAAAGCTTTTTACAAGTGTTTTAACTCCTTAAAGGCAGAAGGTTTTTTTTTTACCTTAATGCATTCTATGCATGCAGCTACCCCCCCCCCCCCTTCCTTATACTTACCCGAGCCCGATCTCGATCCAGCACTGTGCCCGAGAGCTGCAGCTCTCTCCACTTCCTCGCTTCTCATAGGTAGTGTTGAGCGAACCCGGACTGTAACGTTCGGGTCCGTACCGAACTTTTGGGTGTCCGTGGCACGGACCCGGACCCGGACATTTCAAAAATCGTTCGGGTTCGTTTGGTCACTTTGCGAACAACTAACCGACGGGACGTCGAAGAGTTGTGCACCTCATTTTATCGTCTTGGGGCCTGGCTTGGGCTTGCTAAAAACTTTACAGGCCCAGGCCCAGGCACGGTGCCTGTGGGTTTTCAAGCCATGCCTGGGCTTGCAATGTCAGGCCCAAGCGAGTTGTGATGGATACTCTTCGCTCCTTCACCTCTCTCGACGTCGAGAGCCCGTGTCACGACCTAGCTCTAGCCCGAGCCCATTCATATTCCTTCCCCCCCCCCCCCATCGACGTACGTATCTTACGTAATTCCATTTTTTTTTTGG
>BLSH010404920.1:3598526-3624908 GCA_018402905.1 Glandirana rugosa
AAAATGATCTTCGTTAGTGGTAGTTGACATAAAGGGGGGACGTCGGTGATTTAGACCGAAAATCTCCAAGATCCTCCTTTTATATCGACTGGCCAAGATCCTTTACGATGGGGAGGACAGGTTCAGACTGAAGTTCTGTCGTTACACCGTCCGACTTAGGGGTCCCAGGCCTAGGACCGAGGGGACGTTTGTCGCCGTCACACCCGAATGTCTCGTCGGTTACCACACTTACGGCGTGTCACCGAGTCAGGTCGAGTCAAAGTTAGGTCGGACTAGGTTTGAAGTTTTAGGGACGATCACAGTCGTAACGTCACAGTCGTAACGGAACCTCTAAAAGCCAGATTTAGTGGCTGCAGGGGGGAAATACAGTTGATGGTGATTGCTTCTAGTAAAAGCCCCCCCCCCCCCCCAGCTCCTCCGCTCTTTCTGCTGCCTGGGTCCCCCCCCCCCTCACCTCTCCCGCCAACTGATGCTGTATGTGTCAGGATGGAGAGCGGGGGAAGGGGCCAGTAAATTTGTCACTTACCGGCCCCTTCCTTTTCTGAATGAACAGTGTGAGTGATCGTTACTGATCGCTCACTCTGTTTATTAATAACTGAAGCACAGTAAACTGTGTTTACTATGCTTCAGTTTTTGAGTGAACAGAAAGCCACTCAGCGCAGAGCACTTCCCAATTCATTCAAGTGAGGCTGCAGAGAGAGGAATTGAGGAACCTGTGTCCTCAATTCCTTTCTCTGTCTTAAAAGTGAGACATGTTTAGACCCCTGATATTTCACCAAATCCCCCCTCAACAGGCTGCCAAAAAAGCTGTAAAACATTGTAAAAAATAATTTAAAAAAGAATTATAAAAAAATAATAAAATAAAAACAATAAAAAAAAAAATACCAACGCCATCCACTGCCCTACCAACAAAATCCACTGCTCTAGTGACTGATACAATTCACGGCCTTACTGACAGAAACGTCTGCCCTACTGACACCATCCACTGCCCTACTGACATAAACCTCTCCCCTACTGACCCTTTCCACTGCTCTACTGACACCAACCTCTACCCTACTGACACAAATCTCTGCCCTACTGACACTGTTCAGTGCCGTATTGACACTGTCCATGCACCATCCACTACCCAACTGACACTGTCCACACACCATCCTCTACCCAACCAACACTGTCCATACACCATCATCTACCCAACTGACACTGTCCACATACCATCCACAACCTAACTGACACTGTCCACGCACCATCCTGTACCCAACTGACACTGTCCATGCACCATCCTCTACCCGACTGACACTGTCCATGCACCATCCACTACCCAACTGATACTGTCCACACACCACCCTCTACCCAACTGACACAGTCCACGCACTATCCACTACCCAACTGATACTGTCCACACACCATCCTCTACCCAACTGACACAGTCCACGCACTATCCACTACCCAACTGATACTGTCCACACACCATCCTCTACACAACTGACATTGTCCAAACACCATCCTCTATCCAACTGACACTGTCCATGCACCATCCTCTACTCAACTGACACTGTCCACGCACCATCCACTACCCAACTGACACTGTCCATGCACCATCCTTTACCCAACTGACACTGTCCATGCACCATCCTCTACTCAACTGACACTGTCCGCACACCATCCTCTACCCAACTGACACTGTCCATGCACCAACATCTACTCAACTCACACTGTCCACGCACCATCCTCTACCCAACTGACATTGTCCACACATCATTCTTTACTCAACTGACACTGTCCACATACCACCCTCTACCCAACTAACACTGTCCACACACCATCCTCTACTCAACTGACACTGTCCACACACCATCCTCTACCCAACTGACACTGTCCACACACCATCCTCTACTCAAATGACACTGTCTATGCACCATCCTCTACTCAACTGACACTGTCCACACGCCATCCTCTACCCAACTGACACTGTCCATGCACCATCCTCTACCCAACTGACACTGTCCACACATCATTCTTTACTCAACTGACTCTGTCCATATACCATCCTCTACCCAACTGACACTGTCCATGCACCATCCTCTACCCAACTAACACTGTCCACACACCATCCTCTACTCAACTGACACTGTCCACACACCATCCTCTACCCAACTGACACTGTCCACACACCATCCTCTACCCAACTGACACTGTCCACACACCATCCTCTACTCAACTGACACTGTCTATGCACCATCCTCTACTCAACTGACACTGTCCACACACCATCCTATACCAAACTGACAATGTTCACACACCATCATCTACCCAACTGACACTGTCCATGCACCATCCTCTACCCAACTGACACTGTCCACACACCATTCTCTACTCAACTGACACTGTCCATGCACCATCCTTTACCCAACTGACACTGTCCATGCACCATCCTCTACTCAACTGACACTGTCCATGCACCATCCTCTGCCCAACTAACACTGTCCACACACCATCCTCTACTCAACTCAAACTGTCCCTACACCATCCTCTACCCAACTGACACTGTCCACACACCACCCTCTACCCAACTGACACTGTCCACACACCATCCTATACTCAACTGACACTGTCTATGCACCATCCTCTACTCAACTGACACTGTCCATGCACCATTCTCTACCCAACTGACACTGTCCACACACACAAATAAAAAATTCCTCTGCTAAAAATGCCGGCGTCAAAAAACAGCGGTACGGCGTTAGTGAGCATTTTGCCGCATTAGCGTCAAAAATGCCAAAACGCTACAGCCTCGAAACGCGCTGGTCCCGCGTTCTAAATACAGCTCACTAACGCCAACGCCCTCTACAGCTCAAAAACTTTGGCGTTTTTATGGGCCCATTGATTACATGGAGAGCTGTAAAAAATGCCCAAAACGTGGTGTTAAAAAGCGCCCATGTGCATGAGGGCTAAGGCTCGATTCACATCAATGCATGTTGCTTTTCAGTGTTTTTTCACTGCTTTTTGCTGTGCTTTCCGCATATTTTTAAACCGTGATTTACGTTTTGCATTTTTTTATATTTAATTTTTTTTAATACATTTTTTTGGGGGGGGAAATGTTGTTGCTAGGCAGATTTAAAACTCAAATAGCGGTAAAATTACAGCAAATTGCGGTTAAAACGCGGTAAAACCGCAGCACTTGCATTTTTCTTGCATGCCCATTGAAGTCTATTACATGCAAAACTCTGCTTTTTGCATGAAAAATAGTCCCTGACCCTTTCCAAAAACGCAGAAGCACAAAAAAGCATTGATGTGAACATGTTCCATAGGAACCCATGTTAAAAAAATTCCCTGCATTTCTGCAAACTGCACAATGCATCAAAACGCACTAGTGTGAATGGAGCCTTAGTGAATGCAGTAAAGCATCCCAAAATCCGTTGGTCTTTTTTTGCATTGAATTAACATTTAAAACCTTGGACTCTTGGGCATTTGTTTGGTACTCTCATTGGACTGTATGTAAGTTTTTATTCCTGCCTATCTACCCAAGAGGAAGATTTCCCTTCAGTTCCTGTTTAGGTAATGAGTGTCAGAAAGAAACAAAGAGAAAGTTCCTCTAGGTCAGTAATGGCGAACCTTGGCACCCTAGATGTTTTGGAACTACATTTCCCATGATGCTCATGCACTCTGCAGTGTAGCTGAGCATCACAGGAAATGTAGTTCCAAAACATCTGGGGTGCCAAGGTTCATCATCACTGCTCTAGGTGGATACAGACAGCATGAAAAGCTGTCATATATAAAAGACCCACATTGATGCAGCTGTGTATTTAATAACACATCTAATAAAGCATTTCTTTTTTTTTTAATACAAGCAGTGCAGGTCCCTGAATTTGACACTGGTCCAAACCATTCAGTGGAGGGGGGATTATGATGTAGGGTTGTTTTTCAGGGGTTGGGCTTGACCCCTTAGTTCCAGTGATGGGGACTCTTAAGGCGTCAGCATACCAAGACATTTTGGACAATTTCATGCTCCCAACTTTGTGGGAACAGTTTGGGGATGGCCCCTTCTTGTTCCAACATGACTGCGCACCACTGCACAAAGCAAGGTCCATAAAGACATGGATGAGCGAGTTTGGGGTGGAGGGACTTGACTGGCCTGCACAGAATCCCGACCTCAACCCAATAGAACACCTTTAGGATGAATTCGAGCGGAGACTGCGAGCCAGGCCTTCTCCTCCAACATCAGTGCCTGACCGCACAAATGCGCTTCTGGAAGAATGGTCAAACATTCCCATAGACACTCCTAAACCTTGTGGACAGCCTTCCCAGAAGAGTTGAAGCTGTTAAAGCTGCAAAGGGTGGGCCAACTCAATTTTGAACCCTACAGACTAGGACTGGAATGCCATTAAAGTTCACGTGCGTGTAAAGACAGGTGTCCCAATACTTTTGGTAATATAGTGTATATGTTTCAAATTTTTACATAAGGCTGCATCTAAAAATCAAAAAAAAAAGAATGTGTATTTTCTCTTAGATTGGAAGGAGTCAGCAGTGAAATTTTCAGGAACATCTTTATAAATAAGAAAAAGAAAAATGTGATATTTAATTCAAAGAAATTCCGATCATCAGCATTGACCAGACGCATCTCTCCACTTCATTTTTAAACACGTATTTGCCAAGCACGACATCCTTTAACAAAATAACATTGAATTGACTTTCTCACACCAAATCAAATCTCCTTTGTCCCAGTTCAGTTGTCTTTGTCAATATGTATTTTATAAATGGAGTGAATTAACAGATGCTGCTGGGAGGGAAGTGCAAGAGCAGCATTTCCATTTTAGTGCTCTCCCCGGGCGTAGGATGGGTTGTGTAGGAGCGGGATACAGGTGCCCGTGGGAGACGGAACATGCTTTGCATTTCGCCATATGAATGAACGCAGACAATCGTGACTATATATTCCCCATGTACTACCGGCTTTTACTACTGCTTATTTATAGCGACTGCTTGTCCTAGGCTAATATTCGCACAGCCTAGTGCCTTCTGACTAATCCGTGGTGAGATTTATCATTGTGTTGGGAGTATGTCACAGATCATTAAAGATTTCTGTCTGTATGGAAGAGATATGGAGATACTAGATTACCATTGACTAAAATCTCATATAATCTTTAACATGTTAAATTAATTTCAAAAGTCATTGGCAATATTGTATATAATAATACCTGACGATCCTGTGTTAGAAGGTCCCTGTTCGGGTGCTGCTTATAGGGTGACAACACTCTGTTCCTCTTTCATAATTATTCCCCAGTGTTGTCACACTGGTTTCCAATGGAGACCAGGGACCTACATTGTACAGGCCTTTTCTTTCTTTGTCGTCATCTGGAAACCAGCCCTGAGAAACGCCAAGCAGCCATCATTACATAGATAATGGCTACAAAGAGGCTGCAGGAGGTCAGCGACGCTGAGCTGTAGCAAAGGATAAAAAGAAGGCAAAAAATGTATTTAAAAAAATAATGTATAAAAAAATGTATTTAACCGGTTCCCGACCGGCTCGAGCACATTTACTGCTGCAAGTTGGCAGCACGGCGCAGAACGCGTCTATAAATTGCGATCCACGTACGCGCAGCTAGGGGGCGTACTCTTGTGCCCACCGCACGCTCCCTGAGTGGGGCCGCGGGTCGGGTGGGCTCGATGTCCGCCGGCGACCCACGATCGCCTACTACAGAAGAAAAGTGGGGAACCGCCAATGTAAATGCACTCTGTCAGGTGACATGACAGTGATCTACTGACCCCTGTGACCGGGATCAGTTAGATCTGTCATGCCCTTTCTCAGCCCAGCCCCCACACAGTTAGAACACATACAGGGAACACAGTTAACCCCTAGATTGCCCCCTGGAGGTTAACCCCTTCATTGCTAATGACATTTACACAGTAATCAATGGCTAGTTTTAGCTCTGATCGCTGTATAAATGCCAATGGTACCAAAAAAGTGCCAAAAATGTCCAATCTGTCCGGCCGCAATATTGCAGTCCTGATAAAAATCACATATTGCCGCTATTACTTGTAAAAAAAAAAAAATATAGTAAAAATGCCATAACTTAATTCTCATGGTTTGTAAACGCGGCAACTTTTGCGCCAACCAATCAATAAATGCAGATTGCGATTTTTTTTTTTACCATTAATATGTAGAAGAATATATATCGGCTAAAACAGATGAATAAATTAGTTTTTTTATATTTTTTTTTTGGACATCTATTATAGCAAAATGTAAAAAATATTGTTTTTTTTTTATCAAAACTGTCGCTCTTTTTTTGTTTATAGCGGTGATCAGAAGTGACGCAGAGGGGATCAAATACTACAAAAAGAAAGCTTTATTTGTGGGAAAAAAGGACGTCAATTTCATTTGGGTACAATGTCGCACGACCGCGCAATTGTCAGTTAACCTCCCTGGCGGTATTCCCGAGTGTGGCTCGGGGTGGATTTTCAGTACCAAGAGCGGTAACCCCGAGCCACACTTGGGATTGCATCGCTGGATCCAGGCAGCGCTACTCACCTTGTCCCCTGGATCCAGCGATGTCCCTCGCCGTGTCTGCGGGCTGTGTCTGCCGCTCCGATGCCTCTGTGTGCCGGGCTCCGTTCCCTGCGAGCGTCGCGTCGCACGGGGACGGAGACCGGCGGGAAATTCAAAAAGTGAAACACACACTATACATACAGTACACTGTAATCTTATAGATTACATTACTGTATGAAATCATTTCACATCCCCTTTGTCCCTAGTGGTTTGCCCAGAGCCCTGCATGCACTTTTATATTATTTATGTCATTCTTTCTGCCTGGAAACATGAGAATGTCCATGGCAACCAAAAAGTGTCCCTTTACTTCAAAAGTGTTTTTTGATCAGCTAGAAAACAGCGATAGTAAATAAGAATCATTTGCAGAATTGAGTGATACTGATTTTTGAGGAAATGTATCATCAGACACTGAAAGTGACGACAGCGACAATTCTGCAACTGAGCAAATTTCAGTGTTTTTGGTTTGATTACATTATTGAATACATTTTATTACTATTATATTATTATTTTTGATAATTATTTTTAGTTATTTATTATATTATAATTTATGATTTCATTTTTCACACTTTTTCATACCCGGGATGTCTACTAGACTCTTGTTTGGACAGATTTAAGTGAGTTATTCCTAAGAATTACATGCCTACAATATAAAACGCCAAATTTTCATGCAAAATAATTGTACCGCTTTCAGCAATAAATTCCAGACTCAGTCATACCGCCAGGGAGGTTAAAGCAACGAATGGCAAAAAGTGCTTCTAAGACTTCTAACTTGTTCAATTAAAGTGGAAGTAAACCAATTTAACAGTTTCAAAAAACAGTTGCATTCCTGACACATTCCGAAAATGTAACTGTCACATTGGTTGTGCTCTCAACCAAACTGTCAAACCATCCAATAGCTAGTGTCATAACCGATCACATGTGCAGCATCATGGCAGTTGAAGATTAACCACTTCAGCCCCAGTATTCTGCCAAAATGCCAAACTTCGCAGAATACCAAACCTGGGTCACTTCCGGTTGCTTTAAACCACGATAACTTCCTAAGTATGACGAATTTCTGTTTATGTTCAACAACTGGTGTTTTTAAAAAACGGCGGCAACAGACTAGCTTCCGGTGCACGTTATATGAGCGGAGATTTATACTCCGCTCAGATACTAACCATGAAAATGGCCGCCTTCCAAGTTTGTCCCCGTTAGCCGCTGTGTTCCCAACACAGCAACATCTCCCGGTAACGGACTGTAGTCCGTTGCCAGTGTTTTCTACAAAGAGAAATTTGCCAGGATTAGGAAGTTATCGTGGTTTAAACAACCGGAAGTGACGCAGGTTTGGCACTCTGCGGAGTTTGGCATTTGGGCAGAACACTGGAAGGTTTCCCCCCCTACATGACCAAGCCATTTTTTGTGATATGGCACTGAGTTGCTTTAACTAACAATTGCGTTGTGCGACACTGTACACAAATAAAATTGATGTCCTTTTTGTCCCACAAATAGAGCTTTCTTTTGGTGGTATTTGATCACTTCTGCATTTTTTATTTTTTTGCGCTATAAACAAAAAAAAGAGCGTAAATTTTTAAAAGAAAAGCAATATTTTTTACTTTCTGCTATAAAATATATCCAATAAAAAATTGTAGAAAATCACATTTCTTCATCAATTTAGCCCAATATGTATTCTGCTACATACTTTTGGTAAAAAAAATTCCAATAGGCGTATATTGATTGCGTAAAAGTTATAGCGTCTACAAACTATGGGATATATTTATGGAATTTGTATTTCTTTTTACTGGTAATGGTGGCGATCAGCGACTTATAGTGGGACTGCGGCATTGTGGCGGATAAATCGGACACTATGGGGTTTATTTACTAAAGCTTGGAAGTGCAAAATTTGGTGCAGCTCCACACAGAAACCAATCAGCTTCAATGTTTTATTGTCAAAGCTTAATTGAACAAGTTGAGGTTAGAAGCTGATTGGCTAGCATGCACATCTGCACCAGTTTTTGCACTCTCCAGCTTTAGTAAATCAAGCCCTAAGTGACACTTTGACACTTTTTTGGGGACCAGTGACACTAATACAGTGATCAGTGCTAATAATATGCACTATCACTGTACTAATAACACTGTAACATAACATATACCCAGTGAAGTGAACAGCCTCAGATGATACACAGAGATGACACAACCCTCCCTATATAAGTCTTACCTGTATATCTTCTGTCTTCACTTTGATACACTGTTTAGATATTGCACATTCTGTTAGATTTTCCACTTCCTCCTTCCTATGTAGGAGGAGATGATCCCTGGACACTGTCAGAGACTGTGAGAAAGCTGATTGAAGGAAAGGCACACACCCCCTTCCCACAGATGCAGAGGTTGCCTGTGTTTTGTTTATCAGCCTGCTAATCTATTTTTAGCAACCTCCCTAGACTCTAATTTCTATGTCCCTACTACCAGAATGAGTGAGGCTGATAACAGAGCTATGGAGGAAGAGACAGCTATGGGACACAGCTATTTGAAGAGAGATAACAAAACACTACAGACAGATATTCCCAGCTCAAATTTCATGAATCTGGTGCTTGTACTATGGGGAGGCAGAGTTCTATGTTCCAGCTTTACAGAAACACTGGATCACTACCTTCCTTACTGACAGAATGGGAGTCTGCCTTGTTTACTTAGGCAGATCGCCATTCTGCTTCTCTCCCGAACGATCGGCGGGTCCCGGCAGACACTGAGTCTGCCAGATCCACTGATTGGTTCCCGCTGTGTCCAATCACAGCCGGAGCGGGTTGCTGGCGCCACGCATGTGCGCCCCAGACCCGGATGTGCAGGATCACGTACAGGTACGTGATTCTGCACAGGAGAGCTGCTTTGCTGCCTTATATGTACAGTATATGGTCGGTAAGCAGTTAACCACTGCTCCTTAGGTGGACGTCATTTGGCATCCTGGAGTTTAATTGGTTAAATCTGAATAATGCCTACAGCTACAGGCATCATTCAGATATCTTATTTTTCTGCTGGCGATTCCCTGTCATGTAAAAACAATCATAGCAGTTGTTCAGCTGTTTGATTGTATTACAGGCGGCAGGAGGGTGCACCCTCCTGCCTCCCTCTGGTGCTTCTACCGGTTCGTCCATGCGATCAGTGAGCCAGAGAAGGAATCCGCTGGCGGCGGAAGTTTACCGTGGAGCTGACCAAGGACCAGATGGTCCCTGGTCATCTCTATGACTCTCGAAGGCCGGGCACAACGTTATGACATCACGTCCGACCCCGGCAGTTGTGAACACTGCTGTGTATTTGTCTGGAGAGCCTGAGGTCGTTTTTTTTTTCTTTTTTTTGATCTCAGGCTTTCCAGCCTGGAGGAGAGATCTGGGGACTTATAGACCCCATATCTCTCCATAAAGAGCACCTGTCATGTCCTATTCCTATTACAAGTGATGTTTACATGTTTAAAAGAATAATAATGTAGGTGTCCTGAATATCTCATAAACCTGCATGGTTTAGGAGATATGCAGTGTACTAGATGTGCCAACATCATTTTGGCACATGCGCAGTAAAAAAACGGCCTCCGTGCTGCTTCTTCACTGAGATTGTGCATTGACTCCAGCCAAGTCCCAGAGCTGGAGTCGCGGCCCCGGAAGGAAGAGGGGCTGAAGATGGACGCTGCCAGCACAGGGGACAGCGCTGGACATCGCAGGCTTTGTTTGCAGGTAAGTGACACATAATAGTAGCCCATTATGCTTCTACTTTGCAGGGCAATATAGAGGAAGTAAACCTCATCAGGGTTTACTTCCTCTTTAAACAGCCTTGTTCTGCATCACTATCTGCCTCGTTCTATTTTTGTCTGCGGAGTATGCCAATTTTGCCATGGCATTTACCTAAGGGTGCCCTGTGCCCTAATCCTCTCTCCCCTGTTCTTGTTAAGAGAAATAAAACTCTTTCTTCATTTTCAAAAAGTGACTGGCGCCCATCATTCCATCTTGCACTACACCAACTATGCCTAGTAACCTGCACCCTGAGGAGGAATCTCAGCTCTCCCTGACTCTGGAGGTCACCATCAGGCCTCTAGAGGTCAGGGAGACCGATACAGGAGAATTAGTTAAAAAAATTATTTGTTAAACCCACAAGTGCTATTATTTAACCACTACTATTCCTTTATACTGGCTTTTGAAATTTACAAATGCAGCAATTTAGAAATTGGATGAAAGGTTTAGCACTGGGAAACACTTTTTGAAAGAGAAAAAGTGCATTTTATATACAACTATATAGATCAGACCAAAATGAGGGACAAATGAGGAGGCAAGAGGGACAGAGGGAGGTTGTTTCAAATCAGGGACAGTTGGGAGCTATGAGTAATACCTTAGATTGCGAGCATAATTAGTTCTGGAAACATGCTTGTAATCCAAAGCACTCGTATATCAATGCGAATTGCCAACTAAGAAATAATGGAAACTCAGATGATTCGTTCCACAGCCATTTTTTCATATAAAAGTGATTACGTCAATACAAAATACAGTACAGTATAAAGTGTATGGTGTATACAGTACGTGGCCAGAGGTCCAGGGGCAATACAAGTAGTAGAAGGATCACAGTTGTAATGTAAAAAAAAAAATTGGAATTACACTCACAATGTATATATAAGGTGTCTGGTGCTCATCCAGATAAAGCTGCTGGTGTATACAGTAAAGTCACTGATGTATACAGTAAAGCTGCTGGTGTATACAGTACTGTATGTGGCCAGAGGTCCGGGGGCGCTAGTGGCTCCCAGCACTTCCCAAAAAACTTGGAGACACTCAGGAACATTTGACACTACCGGTTGCTCCAAACACCCACCCCACCCAGCTGGGAGTGTTTCCGAGTGTCTCTGAGTTCTCCTGGAAGGGCTGGGAGCCACCAGCGCCTCCGGACATCTGGCCACACACAGTACTGTCACCAGCGGTTTTACTGTATACACCAGTGGCTTTACTGTATACACCAGCAGCTTTACTGTATACATCAGCAGCTTTACTGCATACACCAGCAGCTTTACTGTATACACCAGCAGCTTTACTGTATACACCAGCATCTTTACGGTATACACCAGCAGCTTTACGATATACACCAGCAGCTTTACTGTATACACCAGCAGCTTTACTGTATACACCAGCAGCTTTACGGTATACACCAGCAGCTTTACTGTATACACCAGCAGCTTTACATGGATGAGCACCAGACTCCTTAAAGAGGGATGTACATTGTGAGTGGAATTACACTTTTTTTTTACATTAAAACTGTGAAACGGTGATCCTTCTACTGCTCGTCTTGCAATACAGCGCTTGCATATCAAGTTACAATTTTTTTTAAAATGTTGCTCGCCTTGCAAAACGCTCATATACCACCTTATTCTCAAACCAAGGTAATACTGTATATTGCAAATAAAATAAAAAATATGTTTTTTGTCTTAATATCTACCTTAAATCACATTGCTAATTGCATATTGTACTTCTTTGTAGCCTGAATACTGAAATTTGCACTTAAAAATGTAATTTGGTAACTGCCAGTACAAACTTGGCTGTGCCAGGAATTATGATGTTGTATCAGAAAATTTCAATCTGATTGGTAACACTGTCTCCCGCTCATCTCTAGTGATTATCTCTGTGCATTGTAGGAAGTGGCCTGTAATATATAGATGCACCATAGGAAATAGGTACATGTTACTAGACTGGACAGAACACGCATTACGTATAACCTCCAGCCGCGATGAAAATGTCCGCCATAATGAAAGTTCTATTTAAAAACAAGACACATCGCAGATCCCCGATATGACTTGCTTTATGGCACCAGACAGTATCATTGAAATTTCAGTACACCTAATAATTTTTATTAGCCTTAAATTCATTGCTCACGTTAATTTCCCTAATTCACCGACTCAAAGGCTTCTAATGGATTCGCAGAGAGCTGCAATTCGGTGTAAACTTCTTCCACAACTAATAGCCAATTTAATTTGACATTAGCACAATTGTTTTATTACCGGCTGCACCTAAGGAAAAAAAAAGAAAAAAGATTTCAGCAATGAGGGGATGGATTGCATTGTCTCCCTTCTCGGTAATGTGCAATGGATTGTGAGCGTGGTGAAATCCTCTAACTGGCTGAAAGCTTACTACTGGACTTTTTCTTAGTGACTAATGAAGCTTCTCTTCCATGTGCTCATCTTTATTGGACAAAGAACAATTTCAGATGATTTGAAGGATGATATTGAATTATTACTGAGAATTATTTTATCTAGCTTTGAAGAGGTTCTCTGCTGGAAAGTAAAAATGCCAGCTTTCTGGTTTAGAGTCTGGCTGTGTGGGGCTATTTTATAACAGGCAGTGTATACCGATATCCACTCTCCATTATGTCCTATGGTGTTAACCTACACCGTGGCCTGCATTTTGTGGCCCATTGAAATTATGCAGGCTGTGTTATGGAGCCTGCAGTGTCCTATGCCTTAACCACTTGCTCTCCGGAAGGATTTACCCCCTTCATGACCAGGCCATTGTTTGCTATTCAGCACTGGGCTACTTTATATAAAAGAAAAATGCAGCACATGCATGTCCATAAAGAAAGAGATAAAGTTCATCAACCCTGGGAAGCACCCGATAGGTGAGGGATCCTTGACTTGTAGGTGAGTAATAGTTTTCCACCAACACTACAGTGAGTCAAGCCTCTTGCCCTTCAGAATGGACCACTAGATTATAGGTGGTTATAAAGCCCTAACACCAATCTCCTCTGAGTATCATTCACCACGGACTGCTCCAGCATGAATACAGGCATCTCTCCACATGTTAAAAGGTGTAAGAACAAATTCCACTTCATGGTGTAGTATATCAAACCACTTAAAGTGATTGTAAACCCTTTTCAACTATTTTAACCTACAGGTAAGCCTATAATGAGGCTTACCTGTAGGTTCTGTGAATATTTCCTAAACCTGCTCAGTTTAGGAGATGTTCATTGTATACGCATGTGCCATCGTCATCGACACATGTGCATTGAAGAAACACGGGGGAGTGATGTCATCGCGGCTCCGGCCAATCACAGCGCTTCCCTGAATTGATGGACTTTTTCCTCTTCCTTTATGGACATTTATGCACTGCATTTTTCTTTTATATACTTGTAGATTGTTGCCCACAATATATGCTAGCTGCGGTCTGCCTGCTTTTTTAACCTAAGCGCGGTCATTTTTTTTTTTTTAACACTGGGCTACTTTAACTGACAATTTCACAGTCATGCAACACTGTATGAAAATGAAATTTATACAATTTTTTTTCACACAAATAGAGCTCTTTTGGTGGTATTTGTTCACCACTGGGTTTTTCTTTTATTTTTTGCTCTATAAACAAAAATGACAGAAAATTTAAAAAAACAAACAATATTTTTACTTTCTGCTATACAACATATCTAATAAAATGTATCCTGCTACATGTCTTTGGTAAACAAAATCCCAATAAGTGTATAGTATTTGGTTTGCGTGAAAGATATAGCGTCTACAATCTGTGGTATATACTGGATTTTTTTTTCTTTGTACTAGTAATGGCGGTGATCAGCAACTTATAGTGGGGCTGTGATAGTGTGGCGGCAATCTGACACTAGCTAACGCTGGCTGGGGGGTACACTGACCGACTAACTGCCACTGACATCACCAGTGACACTAATACAGTGATCAGTGCTAATATTGTACAATGTCACTGTACTAATGACACTGCCTGGGAAGGGGTTAACATCTAGGGGCGATAAAGAGGTAAGCTGTGTGCCGAACAGCATGTAATGTGTGTAATATGTGCTGCTTTTACTAAACCATATTGGGTTTTTTTCACTGCTTTCCAGGGAATATAAAAACATCAAGATCGCCTGTCAGTGTACAGAGCTCTGTGTTATTTACAAAACAGAGCTTTCTTTCATGAATGGCAGAGCCAATCATTGGGTCCCGGTGATCAATCATTGGCTGGGACTCGCTGAGCGCAGCACAGCCGGGATGGTGGGTGCATGTGTGCGTTTTACCTGGAAGCGCTGATCATGTACCAGATACGTGATCCAGCACACAACGGCCGCCCTGCCACAGTAAATGTACACGGGGGTTGCTAAACGGTTAAATCGAAAGTTTAGGTATGGATATTTTTTTACCAAAAATAATGAATTGATGCCAGCGCTACACATCGATGTACACTACAAGACTATGGGGTTGATTTACTAAAACTGGAGAGTGAAATATCTGGTGCAATTGTGCATGGTAGCCAATCAGCCTCTTATTTGTTCAATTAAACTTTGACAAAAAACCTGGAAGCTGACACTTCTGTGTCTGCCAAATTTCTAATTATTATTATCAACATAATGTAATATAAAACACATTCACTTCTTTGCAGCGCTCTCCAGATTGTGAAATCCTCAGAAAAACTGTAAATAAAACAGAAAGTGCACTGACATAGTGTAAGATCCTCAAAAAAACATTAAAGGATATGTAAAGGATTGTTTTTGTTTTTTAAGTCTTTTTTTTATAAACATGTAATACTTACCTCTTCTGTGCAGTTGGTTTTGCACAGAATGACCCGATCCTCCTCTTCTGGGGTCCTTCCTTGCTCCTCCTCTTCTCGAGTTCCTCCTCAGAGAAGCACTTTCCCTGGGGGCAATAGTGCGGGGCGCTCCCATGTCCTGCTGCTGTGTCCACTGACACAGACAGCAGGGCTTGGCTCAGGTAAGTAAATGGGAGGGGGGGGGGGGGTCTGGGGGGCAGCTGCAGTAAAGGTTAAATTAAGGTTAAATACCTTGAGGGTTTACAACCCCCTTAACAGCTTCCCGACCGCGCGCCATCTTTTCACGGCGGCAGTCGGGGAGCCCTGCGCGAATCGCCGTAAATAAGCGGCGATTCGCATTTGGCCACCAGGGGGCGCACGCGCACACCCGCCGCACTCCTGGGGAGTGTGCCCGCGGCTCGGGCGGACCCGATGTCCGCCGGCGAGCCGCGATGAGCGGCTACAGGGAAAGAACGGGGAACCGCCAATGTAAACACGGCGGTTCCCCGCCCTGTCAGTGGGGCATGAGTGATCTACTGATCCCTGTCACTGGGATCAGTTAGATCTCTCATGGCCATGTTAGCCCAACCCCCCCACAGTAAGAACACACCCAGGGAACACGATTAACCCCTAGATCTCCCCCTGCAGGTTAACCCCTTCACTGCTAATGACATTTATACAGTAATCAGTGGACATTTAAATTTCTGATCGCTGAATAAATGTCATTGGTCCCAAAAAAGTGTCAAATGTTCCGACATGTCCCCCCCAATATCGCATTACCGCTAAAAATCGCAGATCGCCGCCATTACTAGTAAAAAAAAAAGAAATAAATAAAAACCCCAGAAATGAATTCTCACCATCCGTAAACGCGGCCACTTTTGCGCAAACCAATCAATAAACGCCGATTGCAATTTTTTTTATCGCAAATATGAGGAATTATATAATTCGGCCAAAAATGGTGAAAAAAAATGTTTTTTTTATATTTTTTTTTTGGATTTGAATTTTAGCAAAAAGTAAGAAATTTGGGTTTTTTTGCAAAATGGTCGCTCTTCTTTTGTTTATAGCGGCGATAAGAAATGACGCAGAGGCGATCAAATACCACCAAAAGAAAGCTCTATTTGTGGGGAAAAAAGGACGCAAATTTTGTTTGGGTACAACATCGCACGACCGCGCAATTGTCAGTCAAAGCGACGCAGCGCCGAATCGCAAAAAGTGCTCTGGTCCTAAAGCTGCAAAACCTTCCGGTTGGTAAGTGGTTAAAGTGACATTAAAGTCTTTTTTTTTGTTTTTTTAAATAACCAACATGTTATATTTACCTCCTCTTCTTGGGTCCCTTGCTGATACTCTGGCCCCTCCCTCTTGCTTGCTATGGGAGCACCTGAGCCAAGCCGCTGCTCTGTGTGTCCATTCAGACCCCTCTCTCTCCTCATTGGCTCACTGAATTTGATTGACAGCAGCGGGAGTCAATCAGGAGGGAGGGTTCCGGACAGCCGAGTCTCTTGTGCAACATCGCTAAATGGAGTTGAGGCTCAGGTAAAGATTGGGGGCTGAGTGGGGCTGCTGTACACATGTTTTTTATCTGAGTTCGCCATGGCGAACTCAGCCGGAAGGGGGAGCGGGTACCTGTCAAAACCAGGAGCAGACAAGCGGAGCCCTTTTGGGTAGAGCTCTGCTTTAAAGTAGAAATCCAGGCTAAACCTAACTAGCCATAAAAAATCTTCTTCCCCTTTAGTAACATCTATGCTGACTAACCTATGTAAGAAAGATGTATGTACTTACCTATTCTTAGGCCACTCCAGTCCAGTCATGTGATCCGGCATCCCTGTGACGGCCAGTGGCAGCTGCAGGGGAGAAGAGGGAGCAGTGACAATGGATGAGCCATAGGAGCCCATAGATGACGTTGCCGCTCCCAGGAATACCATCTGTTGTCCTGTGCTTTCTCCTCATCCCTGCAACTGCCAATGGATGAAACAAGGGATCACATGACCGGACTGGAACGAGCTGAAAAAGGTAAGTATGTACATATTTATTACACAGGCACGCATGGGTGTTAGGAGGGGGGTGGAGCATTTTTAGGACTCGTTAGGTTTACCTTGGAATTTTACTTAAAAAAAGTATGTATAACAAAAAATAAAAGAAACAAGGTTACAATACTAGGGGTTTTTCTAATATGTATGAGAGAGGAATGCAATGAAAAAAGGTAAAAGGTCAGCTTTAAGCACACCGCCATCTGCTGGTTAGGACAGACCGCAGACCATGATCATTTCTGACAAATTTGCAGTTATTGGGCACAAGCACAGCTTAAGGAAATGATTTGCTTTTATGATCCTATTTTACCCTCAGTGCTTCCCTGTAAGACCTGCTGTTCCCACATCTGTGATTCTCACTACAGCCGTACCTGAAAAGCAGCCTTCCAGCCAACGCGTCCAAAGCGCTACGTACCAAACCTCAGCTTAATATCGGGTAAAGCTGATGTGCAGCCTGGAGAGCTTATGCCGTTTAACTCTAATGCTCGCTGTAAAGCATCGCTTTTACAGATTTATTGAATTAGTAATTCACCAGCCAGCTGTGTTTATACATTCCTTCAGCTCTGTGATGCACATTAAATAATTGTTGGCAGCTTTTCATGGAAACAGATTTTTTATATTTTCTGATACACTTTCTCCTTGACTTTCCTGGGGAAATGTGATGTGACAGTAAGCGACAAGATGTAGCATCAGCATGTGTAAGTCATAAATCGCAGGGTGGAAACAGGAGCGATCGGGAGGTGCAGCTGGCTGAGAATGCTGACAATGATTATTCCGCCAAATGCATGCAACAGTAATAAAAATAATAATAATTTATTTTATATAAATATTATTTATAATTTATTATATCATTTATTTTTTAGTTTATAAAGTAGTATTAAAATCTCAGTTTTTCTTGCTCTTTCAGCAGCCCATTTATTCACTGAGTATGCACTTTTTTATCTATTAAAACTTGCTTCTGCTCCAATTTAAGCTAATGCCATCGCCACTGCCTTGGGTTTCCTGTTTTAGGGTGGCTCCTTTCAATTGCAGGGTGTAGGCGGGAGGCCTACTGTTTGTTTAGGTAGCTTTGCTTGCCCAGATGGGGGGAAGAGGCTAATGGCTTGCCGCCCTACCTGTGTGTGTTCACAGGCTTTTTGCTAGGGTCAATCCTCCCTCCCATGTTGTATAAAAAGGGATGAGGTCTGGATCCCAGGGGAGTCAGAACTTAAAGAGAAGATGGGACATCTGCAAGAGTTCTCTGGGACCAGTGGTCCATTATTGAATGCTGACTCACCGGGACATCCCAAGGACACGGACTTCTCCGCACGAGCCTCTCCAAGAATGGACTATTTCCAATATTACTTTGCCTGTTCAGGTAACCTGGGGCAGCCTCAATTAGGTGTAGTTAGGATGAGAACGTTTATGCATGTTATACATGTTCTACTGAACTCTCATTAAAGTTGTTTCACCTGCACTTAGCCTGATCTCAAGCTATTCAAGGGGTGCACGTTGGGTCATGGTATATTCTTTAACTGCTTCTGGACCACCTCACGCATATATACGGCGGCAGTGGATCACCTGTACATGATTTCTTTCTGCGGATTGGGGCGCGCGTGCGCAACACCAGCGACCCACTCCTGCTGTGATTGAACACAGCAGGAGCCAGTCAGCGGGTCCGGCAGACCCGATGTCTGCTGGGAACCGCCGATTGTTCCCGAGGCAGACAGAACGGCAGTCTGCCTATGTAAACAAGGCAGATCGCCGTTTTGTCAGAGGGGAAGATGGGGATCTTGTGTTTCTGCAGTTAGCAAGCACTCCCTAGGAGCACATTTAACCCTTTGATTGTCCCTGATGTTAACCCCTTCCCTGCCAGTGTCATTAGTACAGTGACAGTGCATATTTTTAGCATTGATCACTGTATTATTGTCACTGGTTCCCAGAAAGTGTCACTTAGTGCCATATTTGTCCACAGCAATGTCGCAGTCCCGCTAAAAATCGCTGATCGCTGCCATTACTTAAATCTATCCCATAGTTTGTAGACGATATAACTTTTGCACAAACCAATCAATGTACGCTTATTGGGATTTTTTTACTAAAAATATGTAGCAGAACACATATGGGTCTAAATTGATGAAGAAATTTGATTTTTTTACATTTTTTATTGGGTATCTTTTATAGCATAAAGTAAAAAATATTGTTTTGTTTTTTTCAAAACTGTCGGTCTTTTTTTTGTTTATAGCACAAATAATAAAAACCACCGAGGTGATCAAATACCACCAAAAGAAAGCTCTATTTGTGGGAAAAAAGGACATCAATTTTATATAAAATGGCCTGGTCATGAAGGAGGGTAAACCTTCCGGAGCTGAGGTTGTTAAAGAACCTAGGTCTGTAAGACCCTTTTCACACTGAGGCGATTTACAAGCGATATTCAGCTAAAATTAACGCCTGTAAAGCTCCTCAAAAATCCCTCCCATCCACCCCAATGTGAAAGCCTGAGTGCTGTCACTCTGGGGCGGTGCTCTTGCAGGACGTTACAAAAAGTCCTGCAAGCGGCATCTTTGGGGCGGTGCCGTGAGCAGTGATACACGTCTTCTCTACCGCCCCTGCCCATTGAAATCAATGGGCAGCGCTTCCGAAGCGACTGCACAACACTGCACACCTCCTCAGAAGCCCAGTGAGCCAGCACTTTTAAAAGAGCCGCGCTCTCGCCTGCATAGCGGAGCCATAGCGCCTCTATAACAGTGGTAAATCGCAGCTGAAACTAGCCCCAATGTGAAAGTGCCCCAAAGCAGAGGTTTGTGTAACACCACTACAAAAGGTTAATTTCCAAGGCTGAGAAGAGAAGGTAGTTGCCATGGGTGCACGGAAGAACAGCTACAGCAACTAGTTATTTGGTGTGGTACCTGATTAGGTGACAGGTCCTCCGGTAGAAAAGCGGTCATGCTCTGACTCTCTCCCTAGCTGTCCATCTCCTACGGTCGCCAGGGGCAGACTAGCATCACGGGGATCTAAGGCTTGATCACTATGTAATGGAAGAGTTAACGAGCATGCATGGGCCCGCTGGGTACTAGGCAGGAATGTAACATATATATCAATTCAACTGTGGAGTTACTTGGATGCAACATCTTAAGGGGGAGCTCCGTATATTAGTGATGCACACTAGTGGCTCACCTCTGAGTCGGGGACCGCCTTAATGTTTGATTGTTCGCATGCCCGTAGCCTCCGCCTGGTCCCGGGGATTGGTGAGCACGTTTTCAGGCAAGGCGTTACCCCATGTGCGCAGGCGCAGTCGTGCAGGTTGTGCACGGGCGCCACCAGACCCCGCCTACAATCGTGCTATGGATCCACTTCTGCAAGCTGGAAGAGTTGTCTCCCTTCACTGTGTGCATCAATAGAAACACACAACCCCGTAATCTAGAAAGGCAAGGCACATCCCTGCTCTTCCTTCTCCCTTTTCCAAGCTAACAAACTGGTTAGAGACTGCATTGTCCACTATTAACTCTTTCCTGTGAAGGTCGGTAATTCAAGGAAGAAGCACTGAGAAAGCAGGAGCCAGCAGTATTGAACATTGTAAACTGCAAATAGTTTACTGGGGGTATGTTTATTTTATTGTGTAAATGTGCTAAAAATGCTGAGGGTATAATACTTAAATCTTTGTACACATATAAGGTTTAGCATTAACAGCTTAAGGACCGCCCCACGCAGATATACTGTGGCACGGCCGCCCTCCTGGGCGAAATCACATACCTGTACGTGATTTTGTGCGTGGGTTCTGGGGCGCATGCACACGCTGCCGGTGACTGGCTCCTGCTGTGATTTGACACAGCGGGAGCCAATCAGCGGGTCCGGCGGACGCGATGTCTACCGGAGCCCACCGATCGTTCTGAGGACAAGCAGAAAAGCGGCCTACCTATGTAAACCACTGCCGCTCTGTGAGAGGGGAAGCTAGAGATCTTGTGTTTCTGCTAAGCAGGAACACCGATCTCTGTCTTTCCCCAGTCAAAGCACCCCTTCACAGTTAGAAAGCACCCCCTAGGGACACACTTAACCTTTTGATCACCCTGATATTAACCCCTATTAACCTTCTGTGTGCAGCAGCCCCCCTAATACTCACCTAAGCCCCATCTCAATCCAGCAATGTTGCCTGCGAGACTCTGCTGTCCGGGACTCTATCCTGATTGGCTGAGGAACACAGTGGGCGCCATTCCCACTGCTGTCAGTCAAAGTCAGTGAGCCAATGAGGAGAGAGAGGGGGTGGGCTTGAACTGTCTGAATGGACACACAGAGCAGCAGCTTGGCTCAGGTGCCCCCATAGCAAGCTGCTTGCTGTGGGGGCATTCAACAGGAGGGAGAGGCCCGGAGCGCCGGCGAAGGACCCAAGAAGAGGGGGATCAGGGTTGCTCTGTGCAAAACCACTGCACAGAGCAGGCAAGTAGAACATGCTTGTTAAACCAAAAAACTGAGACTTTATTATCAATTTAACCGCTTGCTGACCGCTGGTCGGCAATTGACGGCAACAGAGTGGCTCTATTGCGCAAATCGCGTCATATGACGGCGGCTGTGGGATCGAGCCTAGTGAGCGCGCGCGCCCGCGCGCTCACTGTGTTCGGGGAGGACCAGGGAGCGGGTGCGGCGGAGTCGATCTCCGCCGGCCACCCGCGATGCCCCCCCCCCCCTGGAGTGAAAGAACAGAGGTCCGTGTAAGTAAACACGGACCTCCGTTCTGTGAGGGGGGAAGGGCTGTGATCACAGCCTTCCTCTACGTGGAGGCTGTGACCACTTCCCTTCCCCAGCTAGGGCAGTCCCCATACAGTAAGAACACGCCCAGGGAACACAGTTAACCCTTAGAGCGCCCCCTGCAGGTTAACCCCTTCATTGCCAATGGCATTTACACAGTAATCAGTGCATTTTTATAGCACTGATCGCTGTATAAATGGCAATGGTCCCAAAAAAGTGTCAAAATGTTCCGACATGTCCGCTGCAATATCGCAGTACCGCTAAAAATCGCAGATCGCCGCCATTACTAGTAAAAAATAAAAAAGTAAAAACTCCAGAAATGAATTCTCATCATCCGTAAACGCGACCACTTTTGCGCAAACCAATCATTAAATGCCGATTGCTATTTTTTTTATCACAAATATGAGGAAGAATATAAATTGGCCAAAACCAATGAAAAAAAATGTTTTTTTATATTTTTTTTTTTGGATTTGTATTTTAGCAAAAAGTAAGAAATTTGGTTTTTTTTGCAAAATTGTCGCTCTTCTTTTGTTTATAGCGGTGATCAGAAATGACGCAGAGGTGATCAAATACCACCAAAAGAAAGCTCTGTTTGTGGGAAAAAAAGGACACAAATTTCGTTTGGGTACAACGTCGCACGACCACGCAATTTTCAGTTAAAGCGATGCAGTGCCGAATCGCAAAAAGGGCTCCGGTCCTAAAGCTGGAAATCCTTCCGGGGCTGAAGTGGTTAAATGCTTGTTAAATCTAGGGGTAGAGGAATGTTCTGGCAGGCTTCCAGGGCACTATGCAACTCGTCCCCTAAAGCCCAATCTCTGGAGGTCTGGCTTTGGCAGCACTTTGACATCATCATGTACAATGCAGGGCCAAAAGTCTAGCATTGTAAGTAAGGTTGACTGGGCCGGCCCATAACAGGTAGAGAGTGTGACGTCACCACTCACCTCTCCACCTCGTCCAATCAGAGAATGCTTTGGCACCCTTGCATGTGGCCAGCTTCTTGTGTTCAGAAAACAGAAAAATGTTACTCAAGTGTTACTACATATGCCATGCAGAGTGTGGTAGTGTGCTAGCACATATAATTAATGAAAATGTCCCTTATATACTGCAAGTAATCCAGGAAACTAGTATATTGGAAAAATAGGTGCTTAATGTCCCTACACAGAGTTCAGTCCTTAACCCCAAATAAATGACATGTAATACCAGCGTGTACACATGTGCACTGCTGAAAAATGTGTTTATTTTTTTGTTTTAGTTTCACTCGTTTTTCTTTTTTTTTTTCGTTTATTGGATCATTTGTTATGATCAGCATTCATTATTTTCATAATTCGTCATTTCGGATGCATTCAAATTCATTACGTTCCATTTGCATAGATGTGGTATGCGTTATTTCAATAATTCGTAACTTCGGATGCATTCGTATTCGTTACGTTCCATTCATATAGATGCTGCATTCGTTATTTGCGATAATTCGTAACTTTGGATAAATTTGTTTTCATTACGTTCACTAACAGACAAATTTGAAAGGAAATTCCAATACCTACAATTTAATAGTTTATAACTATTATTATAGTTTTTATTATTATTATGATCATTTATTAATAAATAATAATAGTTTAAAAAACTATAATGATAGTTAATAATGTAATTATAATTATCCAAATGTTTTTCGTTCTTTCTGATTTTTGGATTTTTGTTCTTATTTTCGGATTTTCATTCTTTCTGATTTTCGTTGTTTAGAATTTTCATTCTTTTAGAAAATTTGTTTTCGAAAAAATGTGTAAATTAGTTTTTCGTTCATTCGGATGCTCCCGAAAGAACGAATATGCCGAATTTTGACAAAAAACTAATTCGAAACTAAATGATTTGCACATGTCTAATAGAGTGACAGGACTAGCCAGGTTTGGGCTTGGCATACTCTTTAACTACATAAATATAATATCTTACTCATTGTCTTCATGGCAAGTTCAGTTAATGTTAAACTCAGTGGTATTCAGGTTTGTGCTACCACACTACATGTAATAATAGAGCAACAGGACTAGTGCACCATAGGATTCATGCACATTTATTGCAGATAATATGTTTTTCAGTTGCAAGTATCATATAAAACTGCATCCAATGTGATTAATAATGGATACATATAATGCATACAGACATGTGCATAATAAAGAACTGTACAGCAGAGAAGAGGAAAAATTAGGTCTTACAAAATTGGAAACCCCTTCATTAGTAGTGATATATACAGTTGTGCTCATAAGTTTACATACCCTGGCAGCATTTATATGACTTAAGTTCAGTGTCCTATATACTAAAGTACAGGTACCTACATCCTAATTTGTATTACACAAGTTATACCATCGGAGCATTTATGATTTCTTGGCCATTTGTCAGAGAATATGAATGATAACACAAAAACATTTCTTTCACTCATGGTTAGTGTTTGGCTGAAACCATTTATTATCAACCAACTGTGTTTACTCTTTTTAAGGCCCCTTTCACATTTATGTGACTTGTCCTGCGACTTGAAATGGCAAAGTTGCATGACATGTCATTCCCCATTATTTCCAATGAGTACCATTCATATCTGTATGACTTCAAGTTGTGCCGACTTCAAAGTAGTTCCTGCATTACTTTGGCCCAACTTTGATGCAACTTGAGGTCCATAGACTTCAATGTTAAACCCTCAAAGGCGCATGCAAATCGCACCTGAATAATATAGATGCAATTTCTGTACTATTTCTGTACGACTTTGTAATATGTTTTCATTGTGCCAAAGTTTCATGATCCAAAATCACTGTAAAATTGCGGCAAAAGAATGTGGCAAAATTGCAGTAAAATCGCGTCACACAAGTGTGAAAGAAGCCTTAATAATAATGACAACAGAAACTACCCAAATGACCCTGATCAAAAGTTTATATACCTCAATTCTTAATACCGTGTATTGGCCCTTTAACATCAATGACAGCTTGAAGCCTTTTGTGGTGTTTGTGGATGAGGCTCTTTAGCTTCTCAGATGGTAAAGCTGCCAATTCCTCTTGGCAAAAAGCCTCCAATTCCTGGAAATTTTTGGGCTGTCTTGCATGAACTGCACGTTTGAGATCTCCCCAGAGTGGCTCAATGATATTGAGGGCAGGAGACTGAGATGGCCACTCCAGAACCTTCACTTTATTCTGCTGTAGCCAATAACAGGTCAACTTGGCCTTGTGTTTTGGATCATGGTCATGTTGAAAAGTCCAAGTAAGCATAGTTGCCAACATTGTCAAAAAATGTATAGGGACACTTTTTTATAAGCAGGCAGAGCCTTAATATAATTAGGGGGCGGAGCATTCATTTGTAGGTGTGGCACCACTGAAGTTGAGAAATGCGACGCGAGAAGCATGTCACGGCGAAAAATTGGCGTGGCTTACGCTAAATAGTGGGTGTGGCCAAGGGGTGCGGCTCAAAGGGATGTGGTTTGAGTCTGAGATGAACGAGAGAGAGAGAGAGAGAAAGAAAGAGAGAGAAGGGCCAGATCCTACACCACAATAGCAATATGTGAATTCCAGAAAGTGTAACAATCAGCAGATAAAGATCCTCCAAACACCTAGTGTTAGTGCTTCAATCATACCGACACCATGGTTGGTATGGTGTCAGGATGATTGAAGCGCATTATTTCTTATTTTACATTGTAACATAAAATGAAATCATTCAACTCACCATAATGTAGAATCAGTGGGAGCCCTGAGCGTGTCACTTGCCACCGTTGCCTGCCACCATATGCAGCGTGTCACTTGCCACCAGATGCAGCTTGGTTCACTTGTTCTTCTCTTACTAAGGTTTGTGTTACCTAGGGCGGTAATCTCCCAATCTAGTTTGCCACCTGCCGCTGTTGAGTGACAACAGGACAGAGCAGTAGACACTTGTCAGGCTACCACACCAGGCTCTCTCCTGTCTAGACTGCCACAATGCCCTGCAGTGCGCTGGACAGGCTATTTTCGGGCCAGCAGCGCATGGTCACGGTGTGCACCCCAAATCTGCGCACTGTCACTGATAGTAGTGACACCATAAAGGTCGAATAGAAAGGCAGATGGGGGTCCCTGTCCCAAGAGGGGGGATGGGGGTCCCTGTCCCCAGGGGGGATGGTGGTCCCTGCCCCCAGGAGGGATGGTGGTCCCTCTCCTCAGGAGGGATGGTGGTCCCTGTCTCCAGGAGATACGGTGGTCCCTGTGCCCACAGGAGGTATGGTGGTCCCTGTCCCCAGGAGGGATGATGACCATCTCCCCAGGAGATACGGTGGTCCCTGTCCCCACAGGAGGGATGGTGGTCCCTGTGCCCCTAGGAGGGATGGTGGTCCCTCTCCCCACAGGAGGGATGGTGGTCCCTCTCCCTACAGGAGGGATGGTGGTCCCTGTCCCCACAAGAGGGATGGTGGTCCATCTCCCTGTCCCCACAGGAGGGATGGTAGTCCTGGTGCCCATAGGAGGGATGGCGGTCCCTCTCCCCACAGGAGGGATGGTGGTCCCTCTCCTTACAGGAGGGATGGTGGTCCCTGTCCCCACAGGAGGGCTGGTGGTCCCTGTCCCCACAGGAGGGATGGTGGTCC
>BLSH010404920.1:3624918-3643075 GCA_018402905.1 Glandirana rugosa
GGTAGGGAGGACACCCCTCTCCCTGGCGGTAGGGAGGATACCCGTGGTCCTGATGGTAGGGAGGACACCCCTGTCCCTCTACCTGGTGGTAGGGAGAACACCCCTGTCCCTGGTGGTAGGGAGGACATCCCTCTCCCTGGTGGTAGGGAGGACACCCCTCTCCCTGGTGGTAGGGAGGATCCCCGTGTCCCTGGTGGTAGGGAGGACACCCCTGTCCCTGGTGGCATAGAGGACCCCTCTACCAGTAGTAGGGAGGACCCCTGTCCCTGGTGGTATGGAGGACACCCGTGTCCCTGGTGGCATAGACAGGAGGGATGGTAGTCCTGGTGCCCATAGGAGGGATGGCGGTCCCTCTCCCCACAGGAGGGATGGTGGTCCCTCTCCTTACAGGAGGGATGGTGGTCCCTGTCCCCACAGGAGGGACGGAGCAGATGTAGTGAGCCAGCCATTCCTTCCTGGCTCAGTGTGTGCATGGTTTGTGTCAGTGGAATGGTGTGCTCTGCATAACTTTTCTCCCTGCTCCTCTGTGACACACTCCAGATGTCTTCCTGAACACTTGCACGGATGAGGGGGGGAGGCTGGTTTATGCAATGTAGTAAGCTGCCACAACAAGCCGACCGGAGGGAGTGATCAAAGAAAGAGACAGACTGAGGCAGAGAATGGCAGTTTGTGTGTGTGAGGAGCCGAGCATGTGATGGTGTCACCCCTCACCCCCATAGCAACGCTGCTGCCAGTAAAAATCTCATCGGGGACTCAGCAGCACGGCTCACCAGTGCATACGTCACTTCCAGGCACAGCAACTTTTCACAGGTTCACCCATTGGCTGAGATGCGCCACTGCAGCCCGCCTCCTGCTACCCTCTCAGCCAGTAGCTGCCTGAAGTTGTCAGTTATATTCCTCCCTCTCCCTCCATCATCCAGTCCCAGCTTCCAGCTCATCCAGATTACTGTGTAGGCGGGCCTGAATGATGGCGGAACAGTGCGACTTTCTTAGGGAGGATCGGACACCCCAGCCCGGTCTGCCTCTGCCCGGGACAAATCGAATTATTCGGGATTTTGCCCGGGAAACGGACAGACTGGGACTAGGGTCTGAATCCCGTGAATGTCCCGGGAAAATCGGGACTGTTGGCACCTATGAGTAAGTCCTATGCGCAGCTTCCTGGCTGATGAATGCAAACGTTCCTCCAGTATTTTTTGATAACGTACTGCATTCATCTTGTGATCAATTTTGACCAAATTTTCTGTGCCTTTGTAGGTCACACATCCCCAAAACATCAGCAATCCACCTCCATGTTTCACAGTAGGAATGGTGTACCTTTCATCATAGGCCTTGTTGACTCCTCTCCAAATGTAGCGTTTATGGTTGTGGTCAAAAAGCTAAATTTTAGTCTCATCACTCCAAATAACTTTGTGCCAGGAGGTTTGAGGCTTGTCTCTGTGCTATTTGGTGTATTTTAAGCGGGATACTTTGTGGCATTTGCGTAGTAATGGCTATCTTCTGGCGACTCGGCCATGCAACCCATCTGTCTTCAAGTGCCTCCTTATTGTGCATCTTGAAACAGCCACACCACATGTTTTCAGAGAGTCCTGTATTTCACCTGGAGTTATTTGTGGGTTTTTTCTTTGCATCCCAAACAAATTTCCTGGCAGTTGTGGCTGAAATTTTAGTTGGTCTATCTGACCTTTGTTTGGTTTCAACAGAACCCCTCATTTTCCACTTCTTGATTAGTTCGAACACTGCTGATTGGCATTCTCAACTCCTTGGATATCTTTTTATATCCCTTTCCTGTTTTATACAGTTCAACTTTATTTTCCAGCAGATCCTTTGACAATTCTTTTGCTTTCCCCATGACTCAGAATCCAGAAATGTCAGTGGAGCACTGGATGAAAGATGCAGGGTCTGTCAGGAGTCCAGAAACTCGTTGACCTTTTATATACACACACTAATTACAAGCAAACAGATCATAGGTGAGGATGGTTACCTTTAATAGCCATTCAAACCCCTTTGTGTCAACTTGTGTGCATGTTATCAGGCCAAAATCACCAGGGTATGTAAACGTTTGATCAGGGTCATTTGGGTAGTTTCTGTTGTCATTGTCATTTAAAAAAAAGTACACAGTTCATTGATAATAAGTGGCTTCAGCCAAACATTAACCATGAGTGAAAGAAATGTTTTTGTATTATCATTCATATTCTCTGAAAGAAATCATAAATTCTGCCAGGGTATGTAAACTTATGAACACAACTGTATAACTTTGATTTTCTGGGACCTCATTTCCCTTCTGTTTTTCCATCACCCTTTGGGTTAGGTTCACACTAGCCTGGACAGTAAAATACAGCCATTTACCGAGCAGCCTAGTATAGTGTTGGCTTTGGCAGTGAGCTGTGTGATGCACAATTCAATAGATCGCACTGCTTTTTTTCTATATATTTATGTAGTTTTAAGCATATGCCAAGCCCACCTTTTGTGAGTTTTGGATAGGGTGGGAGAGGGTTTGAAACCCTTGATGGGTCTTTGTTAGTTCTATTTCTCCTCTAAAACTTATATAACCTGAATTAAATTTGTACAGAGCTACATAAGCTCACCAGCCTTCCTCAATACAGTGAAACCTCGGATTGCAAGTAACGCAGTTAACGAGCGTTTCGCAATACGAGCAGCTTTTTTAAAAATTCTGACTCGGTTTGTGAGTGGTATCTCGCATGATGAGTAGAATTTAGCCTTTTTGCATGCAATACCGCATATGGCCAGAATTGTGGGGGCGCTAGTGAGCCTTGGAGATGGACATAAATTCTCGGAATTCCTCGGAAATACCGAAAGTGTAAACACTTTCCAATCATTGACGAATGATTTCGACGTCTTAGAGAGGCTCACCAGCACCTCACATGTGGTATTGCATACACCAGGCGCCCCTGGAACTGTGGCCATATACAGTACTGCATAGACAAGCAGTGACTGTGGAACAAATTAACTGAGTTTACATTTTTTCCTATGGGGAAACATGCTTTGATATACAAGTGCTTTGGATTACAAGCATTCTCCTGGAAGGGATTATGCTCGTAATCCAAGGTTCCACTGTATTATTATTATTTTTCACCATCATGCTGACCTTACACATGGGGCAATTGTGTGGTGATTGCAGAAGCATTCCATGGTTTCAGTTTCTGGATTCTGGATTTTCATTGTGGTAAATAAAACCACTGAAATGCCAGTTGAAAACCATTTTTGATTGATTTCCCAAATTTTCTTAAACACCCAGAGGTCTGTATACAATACAACCTACCTAGGAATGCCCCACATCCCAGACTGACATTTCCCCTATCAAGACATTTTGATATTTATACATATTTTCTTGGCACACTTTGGGTCTCTTAGTACCAATTGAGCATTGTTTAAATGCCACGGCCTACCTGAGTATTATTGCTGAGCACCTTTGGGAATCACATCATGGATGTGCAGCCAACAAATCTGCGGCAACTGCGTGATGCTATCATGTGAGTATGGACCAAAATCTTGCAGGAATATTTCCAACGCTTTGTTGAATCTATGCAAGAAGAATTAAGGCAAAAGGGGGTTCAACTAGCAAGGTCTACCTAATAAAGTGGACGGTGAGTGTATAACTCCACCCAGCTGTGGGTGATGTTTTAAAGAAGAACCTATGGGATGCTCTCACATGATCACATCCTTATCAATCCAATGAGCTGCAGCCGGGGCATTTATTATCATTGACCTAATATAGCCACGTGGCCGTATTAGCGTGAATAAAAGGAACCAAGTAAAGTGACAACCAGTAAAGTGACAACCAATGCAGAGAAGGAAGCCAAAGTGTTTCAGGGGCCAAAAAATCCAGAGCAACACTACTTTACATCCATTGAGCTCTGCATACCCATCCACATTTCCTTTCAAGGAATATTGGAACTCTAGCAACCAAGTCTGAACCATAATGAAGGAGATATTCTTCGGCCTCTGTAGCATATTGGATACCCCCTCTCCACTGGTTGTGACTTTACGGTCAAGAATAAAGGATACAGTGCCTTGAAAGAGTATTCATACCCCTTGAAATTTTCCAAATATTGTCATGTTACAACCAAAAACTTAAATGTATTTTATTGGGATTTTATGTGATAGACCAGCACATAGTGGCACATAATTATGAAGTGGAAGGAAAATGATAAATGATTTTTACATTTTTTTAGAAATAGATATCTGAAAAGTGTGGTGTGCATTTGTTTTCAGCCCCCTTTACTCTGATAGCCCTAACTAAAATGTAGTGGAACCAATTGCCTTCAGAAGTCACCTAATTAGTAAATAGAGTCCACCTGTGTGTAATTTAATCTCAGTATAAATACAGCTGTGCTGTGAAGCCCTCAGAGGTTTGTTAGAGAGCCTTAGTGAACAAACAGCATCATGAAGGCTAAGGAACATACCAGACAGGTCGGGGATAATGTTGTGGAGAAGTTTAAAGCAGGGTTAGGTTATAAAAAATCCCAAGGTTTGAACATCTCACAGAGCACTGTTTAATCCATCATCTGAAAATGGAAAGAGTATGGCACAACTGCAAACCTACCAAGACATGGCAGTCCTCCTAAACTGACAGGCAAGGAGAGATTAATCAGAGAAGCGGCCAAGAGGCCCATGGTAACTATTAGTTGTGCACTCCACAAATCTGGCCTTTATGGAAGAGTGGCAAGAAGAAAGCCATTGTTGAAAGAAAGCCACATGAAGTCCCATTTGCAGTTTGTGAGAAGCCATGTGGGGGACACAGCAAACACGTGAAAGAATGTGCTCTGGTCAGATGAGACCAAAATGTACTTTTTGGCCTAAAAGAAAAACTCTGTGTGGTGGAAAACTAACACTGAACATCACCCTGAACACACCATCCCCACCGGGAAACATGGTGGTGGCAGCATCATGTTGTGGGGAACTGTGTGTGTAAAACCTGTTAGAGTCTGCAAAAGGCCCTAAACATACAGCCAGAACTACAATGGAATGGTTTAGATCAAAGAATATACAAGTATTAGAATGGCCCAGTCAAAGTCCAGACCTAAATCCAATTGAGAATCTGTGGCAAGATTTGCAAACTGCTGTTCACAGATGCTCTCCATCCAATCTGACAGAGCTTGAGCTATTTTGCAAAGAAGAATGGGCAAAAATGTCACTTTATAGATGTGCAAAGCTGGTAGAGACATCCCCAAAAAGACTTGCAGCTGTAATTGTAGCAAAAGGCGGTTCTACCAAGTATTGACTCAGGGGGGTTGAATACAAATTCACCCCACGCTTTTCAGATTTATTATTTGTGAAAAAATTGGAAAACCATTTATCATTTTCCTTCCACTTGACAATTACAGTTGTGCTCATAAGTTTACATATCCTGGCAGAATGTATTATTTCTTGGCCATTTTCCAGAGAATATGAATGAGAACACAAAAACATTTTTTTCACTCATGGTTAGTGTTTGGCTGAAGCCATTTATTATCAATCAACTGTGTTTACTCTTTTTAAATCATAATGACAACAGAAACTACCCAAATGACCCTGATCAAAAGTTTACATACCCTGGTGATTTTGGTATGATAACATGCACACAAGTTGACACAAAGGGGTTTAAATTGCTATTAAAGATAACCATCCTCATCTGTGATCTGTTTGCTTGTAATTAGTGTGTATGTAAAAGGTCAATGAGTTTCTGGGCTCCTGACAGACCCTTGCATCTTTCATCCAGTGCTGCACTGACGTTTCTGGATTCTGAGTCATGGGGAAAGCAAAAGAATTGTCAAAGGATCTGCGGGAAAAGGTAGTTGAACTGTATAAAACAGGAAAGGGATATAAAAAGATATCCAATGAATTGATAATGCCAATCAGCAGTGTTCAAACTCTAATCAAGAAGTGGAAAATGAGGGGTTCTGTTGAAACCAAAATATGGTCAGGTAGACCAACTAACATTTCAGCCACAACTGCCAGGAAAATTGTTCGGGATGCAAAGAAAAAGCCACAAATAACTTCAGGTGAAATACAGGACTCTCTGAAAACATGTGATGTGGTTGTTTCAAAATGCACAATAAGGAGGCACTTAAAGAAACATGGGCTGCATGGTCGAGTCACCGGGAAAGAAAGCCATTACTACGCAAATGCCACAAAGTATCCCGCTTACAATACGCCAAACAGCACAGAGACAAGCCTCAAACCTTCTGGCACAAAGTCATTTGGAGTGATAAGACCAAAATTGAGCTTTTTACCCACAACCATAAACCCTACATTTTGAGAGAAGTCAACAAGACCTGTGAAACACAGAGGTGGATCGCTGATGTTTTGGGGATGTGTGAGCTGCAAAGGCACAGGAAATTTGGTCAAAATTGATGGCAAGATGAATGCAGTATGTTATCAAAAAATACAGGAGGAACATTTGCATTCATCAGCCAGGAAGCTGTGCATGGGACGTACTTGGATATTCCCATATGACAATGATCCAAAACACAAGGCCAAGTCGACCTGTTATTGGCTACAGCAGAATAAAGTGAAGGTCCTGGAGTGGCCATCTCAGTCTCCTGACCTCAATATCATTGAGCCACTCTGGGAAGATCTCAAACATGCAGTTCATGCAAGGCAGCCCAAGAATTTCCAGGAACTGGAGGCTTTTTGCCAAGAGGAATGGGCAGCTTTACCATCTAAGAAGATAAAGAGCCTCATCCACAAATACCACAAAAGACTTCAAGCTGTCATTGATGTTAACCACTTGCCGACTGCCGATCGGCATCTGACGGCGGCAAAGTGGTTCGTTCCCGCAAAACGCCGTCATACGACGGCGGCTGCGGGAACGAGTTTAGTGAGCGCGCGCCGCCGGAGGCGCGCCCGCGCGTTCACTGTGTTCGGGGAGGGCCAGGGAGCGGGTGCGGCGGCTTCGATTGCCGCCAGCTACCCGCGATGCCCCCCCCCCCCAGAGCGGAGGAACGGAGGTCCGTGTATGTAAACACGGACCTCCGCTCTGTGTGAAGGGGGAAGGGCTGTGATCACAGCCTTCCTGTATACGAAGGCTGTGACCACTTCCCTTCCCCAGATAGTGCAGTCCCCCTACAGTTAGAACACGCCCAGGAAACATATTTAACCCTTAGAGCGCCCCCTGCAGGTTAACCCCTTCACTGCCAATGACATTTACACAGTAATCAGTGCATTTTTATAGCACTGATCGCTGTATAAATGCCAATGGTCCCAAAAAAGTGTCAAAATAGTCCGATATGTCCGCCCCAATATCGCAGTACCGCTAAAAATCGCAGATCGCCGCCATTACTAGTAAAAAAAAAAAAAACCCCAAAAATGAATTCTCATCATCCGTAAACGCGACCACTTTTGCGCAAACCAATCAATAAACGCCGATTGCAATTTTTTTTATCGCAAATATGAGGAAGAATATAAATCGGCCAAAAACGGTGAAAAAAAATGTTTTTTTATATTTTTTTTTTTTTTGTATTCTAGCAAAAAGTAAGAAATTTGGGTTTTTTTGCAAAATTGTCACTCTTCTTTTGTTTATAGCGGCGATCAGAAATGACGCAAAGGTGATCAAATACCACCAAAAGAAAGCTCTGTTTGTGGGAAAAAAAGGACGCAAATTTTGTTTGGGTACAACGTCGTACAACCGCGCAATTTTCAGTTAAAGCGACGCAGTGCCGAATCGCAAAAAGGGCTCCGGTCCTAAAGCTGGAAATCCTTCCGGGGCTGAAGTGGTTAAAGGGGGCAATACACGGTATTAAGATCTGGGGTGTGTAAACTTTTGATCAGGGTCATTTTGGTAGTTTCTGATGTCATTATGATTTAAAATGAGTAAACACAGTTGCTTGATAATAAATGCCTTCAGCCATATACTAACCATGAGTGAAAGAAATGTTTTTGTGTTCTCATTTATAGTCTCTGAAAAATGGGCAAGAAATGATAAATTCTGCCAGGGTATGTAAACTTATGAGCAGAACTGTATGTGCCACTTTGTGTTGGTCTATCACATAAAATCCCATTAAAATATATTTACGTTTTTGGTTGTAACATGAAAAACTGTGGAAAATTTCAAGGTGTATGAATACTTTTTCAAGGCACTGTACATGGACTTTTGAGCTGAGCGTTTGGCGCTTGGCTTCCTTTGTTCACAGAAACTTTTCAAGTTGGGTGAGTCTCACTTCAGTAGGACCATCCCCTCATTATTTGTTGATTAGGGTGGCAGGAATGCAATCATGTGACAGCTTCCCATAGGTTCTGCCGAAATGGGTTTGGACCGAGATTAAACCCAACCCAACTCATCCCTGCTGTGGACAACTCGCCAGCAACAGTCACTCTCACCTTTTTCTATTGTGTCACTACCAGGGCCGCCATCAGGGGGGTACAGGCAGTACTGTTGTATGGAGCCCCAGTGTCTCAAGGGGCCCTTACAACAAAGACTTTACCAGTCTTTAACATTGGAGTCTATGGGAGGGGGACACCCAGTTTGGAGACACCATTCTCCTGAACCATAGCCAATAAAAATACCAATCTTGGGTCACATGGAGAGGCCCCTCTGGACAACAACTGGTCCAGGTTTGGGACCTCCAGCACCTATGGTTCGGCCGTTCTGGGTCCTCAAAATGACCAGTCATTGAACAGCAATTGTCGGGTGAATTTTGGACTTAACATTGGAGTCTATGGGAGGGGGCACCCGGTTAGGGGACACCGTTCTCCCAAACCATAGGTGATAAAATTACCAAACTTGGGGCAGGAGAGGACCCCCTGGACCACAACTGGTCCAAGTTTGGGACCTCCAGCACCTATGGTTCGGTGTGAGGTCTAATTGCAAGCATGGGGTGAGGCTTTGCTGCCTGTGCACTGTTTTTTAACCCTTTGGATTCCACACTAGCATGCATTGCACACTTCACTTCACTTGAATGGGTCATGCTTGGCAGGCTACACCTGGTAAGTGTGACAGGGTGTATAATTCCTACTGCGGCTGTGACATGTGTACACCCCTGGCCAGTGGGCGGATGTGGTGGGATGGCCAGTGGGCAGGCCCTGGGGAATGTTGGTGGTCAGACGGGGGCTCAGGTCTAAAGCTGTGTAAGGGGCCCCACAATTTCTGATGACTGCCCTGGTCACTACCATACTGGCCAAAGCAGTGAGATTATTTTCTGTTACTGCTCCCTCTTTATCTAAAGATATTCTTTGTTTTCACCAGCTAGGGAGCTATGTCTGTTGGCTACAGTGGCATCTGTACCTTGGTGATTCCACAGCCGGTGAGATGGGCCAAACAGTGGCCGAAGAAAGCACATAATTCATATCCACCCATGTGAGTGCAGAATGGGTCAAATAAATATTCTAGATAGAGAAATAATTACTGCCCAACTCAATTTTGCATGGCAGGTAGAATCTGCTCCTGATTTTGTTTTGTTTGTTTTTCTGTAGTGGTTGGGCGCAATCTCTGCCTCGAATGCGGAAGATCAAAAAGTCAAGTGCTAGGGAGCCTGAGATAAATTAGTTGGGGGTCAGAGGCTACAGCATGCAGCTTCACAAGATTGTCTACCCCTGCATTTGCAGCTCATTCATGCTGAAGTGATGCACTCTGGGAATAACGAGCAAAGCACGCCCGGCAACATCTGCTCCTCCTAAGTGAGTTAGTGCACGTCAGACATCTTTATGTCAGAATTTCCTCCGTGATGGATGCAGTCTTCAGAAAATGCTGCATAAAAATCTGCTGTGCCGTTCTGGCTATTAAGTGAAATTACTATTTAAATTAATGGCGCTGTCACAGTTTATCTGTGCAAAGAATGAGCGCTGATTAGGGTATTAAGTAATTAGCAATTTATCACGCTGGAACAAGGTTGATAATAATTAAAAAAGTAATGGTTTACTAAAGATACTAGAAAGGGAGTCACTTTGTGTTATGTGACTGAATTCTTGGCTGAAATTTCCGTTTCTGTCAAATACAGGATTTTACGCGCTAGGCCGCATCTTATTATGTATTGCCGTTTTCCAAGCTGGGAACATTCATTAGGAAAATTTGAGTTGGCCCGTCAGAAGTCCCTTAAAGCTATCAGGATTGGAGTTTAGTTTTTTCAATATAGGTCACACTTTGTAGGAGATTCCTCGCTTGTAACAAATTAATGAGCTGATATGTTGAGCTGACACATTGATATAACGCTCTGACACTTTCTGCAGCACTGTACAGAGAACATTGCCCATATTTGATGGTGCACCTTTCCCACCTTGTTGGATGCAAGCCATTTAAAGTGACTCCTTTGGAAAACAAATTAGGGCTTATTCACACAAGGACTATTGGGTAGTAAACTCAAGTAGTTCAGCCAAGGTTTTATTATCACCCCCCCCCCCCTTCCCCAACCAACCACCTGAATAATGTTATGCAGCCACTCATGGCTGTACATAGGAAGCAAAGCATCATGGTTGTGGCAAACATTTAACAGTGTGTCACTTTTCGCCAGCGGTACTGCTGCCAAACGTTTTATGCTGCTGCACACTTTTATGGAGGACACATCATTCTAGCTGTGCTGTCTAAAGCCAGCTCATACTCATATTACTGCCCAATGTGAGGTCTGCCATTCCATAATGGGTCCATAGGTGCAGGGCCCTGTTTGCCAGACCTCAGTGCCCCTTGGTGTTTCCAGGTTTAGTGTAGCACCTTTTGGATGCTCCTCTCTACGATTGGCTCTTCTATCCAGTACAACATACGTTACCCCCAAGGTTGGACGGAAAGGCAGACATTTGTTTTTAAACCAAACATGGAATGTTCTTTGATACACCAATGAATGACTACAAGGTTACCTCTTATACACCTGATGAAGGAGCCACATAGTCTCTGAAACACGTCAGTGGGAGGATACCAGATTGTATTATCATCTTGCTGTTTCAGTTGGTATTTTTTTAGTTGTGCATGTCATGTATATTTCATGTTTCCTGTCTTTTACTGATGGCTCATAATAAATATCTGTTTTATCAATTTACCTGTTATATATTTGAATTGCCTATAAAGCCCCACAACTGGGGAACCTCTATATTTGTATTTAGGGATGTGGCACACTCTGGAGTCTATGAATGGAGCCAATGTAACCTCCCTGCAACTGTACACTGTGGTCCAGCATTAGACATGTGCAATTTGTTTTGTTAAATCAAAATTCGGATGAAATTTTTGTTATTCGGAGATTCAGATGCATCCAGATCTCTGAATCACAACAGTAACGAATTTCAACAAATCCAAAATAAATTATAAACAAAAACAAATTCATTTGTATTCATTCATTTCATTCGTTTGGGACTTCAGAGGGTTCTGTAAGTTCAATATTTTGTGCCACACTCTGTATTGTTATGATTAGCCAAAGTCACATTGAAGTCACACTGGAAGTCCCTTGACTTTGGAGTCCCAGCGGTGTGAACTGAGCCTTGATGTTTGATGCATTCAAAATATGATCAACAACATACTGTAACTAATGAATCTAAATCTTCCAAAATAACTTTCGAAAATATGAATGAATTCATAAAAATGAATATAGGGAACAAATTCCAAAAATGAATCATTCTAACTTAACGAAAATGACAAAAGTAAAGAAATGAACTTAAGGAATGAATCCAAAATAATTTTTTCTTTTTTTTAGTGCGTATCTCTAGTCTGCATTTTGAGGGTTAAAACAGGTGGTGAGAAACCAGCATATTGCCTTCTCACTGCCTGACAAATGCCCTCTGAAAAGCAATCTGGAGTGAATATGAACAAGCTCTTGCTCTGCAGAGTGAACGTTATTCATTGGAAAAAAAGGGGTGAATGATGGAAAATACTGTATAATGGCCACTGGAGGTCACTGGACTTTGTAGGAAATTAGTATGCTCCTTGGCTCTATCTAGTGGCCATAATGCAGTATTAACCTCATTCACAGTTTTTTCAATGTATAACTTTCACTCTGCAAAGAATATTTGAGAACATTTGATTTTTCTCCATTTGCACAGAATGAATTTAAATGAAGTTTTGATGAATGAGCAGCTATGCAATTTTTTATATATACACCCCATGGTATTTTTAAGTAAGATTAGCATCATGTCTCACTGTATATGTGTTGTACTCTTACCTAGGGTTCCTGCCAGTAACAACATTTCCTGTTGCAGGCTGACAGTGCAAAGCCACTGCATCACAATTCACAGCAGCATTTTCATCCTGCTGCATGAGCTTCCTTAATTGCCAGTTGGGCTACTTATTTGACAGACCTGAATAGCCAGCTGAAAGAATGCACATAGCAGGTTGACAGATTTACTTCTAATTGAGAAATGGTGGCTTAGCATTGTCAGCCTGCAACAGGAAGTGCTGTTACTGGCCCCTTTTTCATCCTTTTTTGCTTCTCACCACTGCTGATCTTCTGTATCCTCTTTGAAGCCACATATTTCTACATGCAAACTATCAATGGCTGCGTGCAGAGAAATGACTAGAAACCACAGGGCCTCCTAGAAAAATGTTGATGGGGAAGCCATCATTGATGGGCAGACTTTAATGCACAACATATTTGGCCCAAACTTGGTGGCTAATAATGTAATCATATTTACACCTGTCTTTATATCCTTTAACACTGGGGAATCACTGTAACTGAACACCACAACAAGTTGTAGGGCCTCCTAGATAAATGTTGATGGGGCCCCCATCATTGATAGATAGCCTATAGTGCTCCCTTGTTTAAACATTTAAGGTCTGAAGTTGGTGGCTTATAATGTAATCCTATTTACACCCACTTTTTTTATCCTTTAACACTGGGGGTTACTGTAACTGAACATTACAAGAAGTTGTATCAAGGCAGTCCTACATATGTATACTCTATGGTCTGCAGGTGCTGAGAGATCTTTTCAAAGTTTCAGTTTCCTCCTCAGGAGTCACTAATATGTTTAGCTTGTGCTGTGTATTAAAGGAGAGGAACTTCTTCTTCAAGGTAAGCCGAAAAAAAGTCAGTTTGGCTGGTTTCCTGATGGTAAATACAGTGAACCATGTGGTGTAGTCTGTGGTGGAACAGCTACTTGTAGTTTCCATTTGGGAGGAGCACAGGTTTGGTTTGGACTGAATTCAGGAGGAAGATGTCACTCCGGCAAATCAGTGCCCAATCAACAGCAGCCATATTTGGACAATGTCATTACCCAAATATGGCCATGTGGCTGTATTAGGACAATGTCATTGACCAAATATGGTCTTGTGTCTGTAATAGGACAATTTCATTGACCAAATATGACCGTGTCTCTGTAATAAAGCAATGTAATTAACCAAATAAGGCTATATAAGAGCACAGGCTTGTTTTGGACTGAAACAGAAGGGGCACGAGGCCTAGTGCATTATCCTCTATAAAATTTAATGATTAAAAACAGTAACATACTCACAAACATGGCTTTAAAACAGGCATATCAAAAGACCACCATCATCAATATCTGTTCTCCAATCAAGGGATTTGTCTCAAGATGGCAATGGCTGGTGCTGACTGGGTACTGATTTGGCTGGAGTGACATCTTGCTCCTGGGTTCAGTCCAAAACAAAACAACAAAAGCTGCCAATTCTCCTTTGGAGGAAGAGGTTCACCTCGAAACGCGTCAACCATTGCCATCTTGAGACAAACCCCTCAATTGGGTAACAGATACTGACGATAGTGGTCTTTTGATATACACGTTTTAAAACCATGTTTGTGAGTATGTTACTTACTGTTTTTAATCATTAAATTTCATAGCGGATAATGCACTAGGCCTCGCGCCCTTTCTGTTTCTTTTTGTTGTGGTAAATCGGGCCCCCCAGTCTGTGGGAAGCGGCGAGGCAGCCATTACCCTCCTAAAGACAACATTTATTAAAAGACTACTCTCCACCCAGGCCTCTAGCACAAAGCGCAGGAGAATTGGCACTTTTTGTTGTTTTGTTTTGGACTGAACCCAGGAGCAAGATGTCACTCCAGCCAAATCATTGCCCAATCAGCAGCAGCCGTATTTGGACAATGTCATTGACCAAATATGGCCATGTGGCTGTAATAAGTCAGTGATGTCACAAGCATTCCCACCACTTTGCATATATATTGAGCATTCACATCAGTCCCTGCCCTCAAGGAGCTTACAATCTATGGTCCCTAAGACCCCATACACACTATTAGATTTTCTGCAGATTTTGTTCTCCAGATTCACCAAAACTGTAGTGTAAGGACCTGCCTGATTGCATACAAATTGAAACTCCTAAGGTTTGACCTCATATTATACGGTTTTGGTAAATCTGAAGGAAAAAATCTGCAGAAAATCTAATATTGTGTATGGCAGGGGTAGGTAGGCAACCTGGGGCCCTCCAGCTGTTGCAGAACTACAAGTCCCATCATGCCTCTGGGAGTAATTGTAACTGCCAGCCTTGCAATGCCTCATGGGAATGTAGTTCCACAACAGCTGGATGTCTACTGGTTGCCTACCCCTGGTGTATGGGGTCTTACGCACATGTATAGATACACATACTAGGGCCGATTTATATAGAAGTCAATTAACCTACCATCATGTCTTCGGAGTATGGGGGGATCCCGGAGTACCCAGAGGAAATCCATGCAAGTACAAGGAGGACATGCAAATTTTAACGAAAGCTGCAGGTTTAGAAATACTGATTTTTTTTTTTTGAAGTACGATAATAGTGATATGATAAAGTTAAAATAAGATTTTAGTGATTGAATTTACATCTACTTTAGCCACTTGCCGACCAGCCGTCGCCATTATATGGCGGAATGTCGGCAAGTTCCCTCAAAACGACGTACTGGTACGCTGGCCCTTTAAATAGATATAGCAGGCATCCACTGGACAACGGGGAAGTTGATGTGCCTGCCCGTCGGCCGCAATGTCCGCTGGCCACCCGCGATAGCGGGAACGTGAAGCAGAATGGGGAAATGTTAATGTAAACAAACAGATCCCCATTCTGTCACGGAAGTAGAGAGAGATCTGCTGTTCCCAGTAATCGGCAACAGCTTTCTCTCTCTCTCCTCCCAGTCAACACAACCCCCCCCCCACAGTTAGAAACACCACAGAGGGAACACATTTAACCCTTTGATCGCCCCTTGGTGTTAACCCCTTCCCTGCCAGTGACATTTATACAGTAATCGGTGTATTTTTATAGCACTTATCACTGTATAAATGTCAGTGGTCACAAAAAAGTGTCAAAAATGTCTGATCTGTCCACCGCAATATTGCAGTCTCGCTAAAAACGCTGATTACCGCCATTACTAGTAAAAAAAATGAATTATATAAATGCCATAAATATATCCCATAGTTTGTAGAGGCGATAACTTTTGCGCAAACCAAACAATATATGCTTATTGCGATTTTTTTACCAAACATATGTAGAAAATTACATATTGGCCTAAACTGAGGAAGAACTTAGTGTTTTCATATTTTTTGGGGGATATTTATTATAGCAAAAAGTAACAAAATTGTTTGTTTTTTTTCAAAATTCTCACTCACTGTTTATAGCACAAAAAATAAAAACCGCAGAGGTGATCAAATGCCACCAAAAGAAAGCTCTATTTGTGGGAGGAAAAGGACGTTAATTTTGTTTGGGTACAAAGTCGCACAATCGCGCAATTCTCAGTTAAAGCGACGCAGTGCTGAATCACAAAAATCGCTCTGGTCAGGAAGTGGGTAAATCCTACCAGGGCTGAAGTAGTTAACTTAAATCATTTAGACCCCTTTCACACTTGTGCGAGTTGTTCTGCGATTTGGGACTGCAAAGTCCCATGACAAGTTGTTCTCCATTATTTCCAAGGAGTACCATTCATATCTCTACGACTTTCAAGCCGTGCCGACTTCAAAGTAGTCCCTGCATTACTTTGGTCCAAATTTGATGCAACTTGAGGTCCATACACTTCAATGTTCAACCCTCAAAGTCTCATGCAAATCGCACCTGAATAGTATAGATGCAATTTTTGTACTACTGTTGTACGACTTTGTAATAAGTTTTCATTGAGCCAAAGTTGCAACAAAGTCGTACTGATCCCAAATCGTGTCAAAATCGCAGTAAAATCGCTGCAAAAAATTGCGGTAAAATCGGGTCGCACAAGTGTGAAAGGGGCCTAAAATTCATTTTTTTCTGGAAAGCGGTGGTTATTATCCAATGGATTTGTGGCTGTGGAATTAAATTAAATATATATATATAAATAAATAAGAGGCTGAACCATAAAGATCATTGTAGCTTGCATCTTGCACACTGAAGTACAGGCCATCACTGATGATGTGAATTGCTATGTTTTGTAGGTCTGTCTTGCTGTGGCACCGACTACGTGAACATGTCAGAGACGATTTGCTGTGCAGCATCTAATGGACAATTTAAGGCACATCTAAAGTCAAATAATGGGACACCATTAAAATGCTGTGAAAGTGAGCTGATTACTGAAGAGGAGGAATGCTGTAGTGGAATTGGATATTATCCACTGACACATGTTTGTTCTGGCAAGCTATCGACAGAAAACTTTACCAAGGTAATTAAAGAAAGCCAGGTGTTCTCTTCACTCGCACAACTATAGAAATGTGCTTGGTAACAATTTCCGAACATTAAAGCTGAATTCCAGGCACAAAGACTTTCTTTTAACTTTATTTCTCATTAGCTGCAAAGGATAAAAATCGAATTGTATGCAAAAAATGCTGTAATAAACCCAGATATTACCTTGTAAAAGTAACAGTGACATCATCACTGTATTGTACATAGCCTGTGCAGAAAGCAGAGCTGTGGGAGGGACACAACAGGCTCCACCCACTGCAGGCTGCCTGCAGAAAACTACAGGAGGGGGCGGAGACAAGACCAGTCACCCTGCACAAGGATAATAGAGCAGTAGTGAGCGGTCTTTATTACAGGAAGCTCCTGCACAGGTAAAGTTTCACTCTAAATTACTGCACAGATCTGGAAGAAATACACAAAGCACAACAACATTTAAAGCGGAGTTCCACCCAAAAGTGGAACTTCCTCTTTAAGTAACGGTGACCCCCTCACATGCCACAATTGGCATGTCATTTTTTTTGGGGGGGCGGGTACCCTGTTTTTAGCAGTACCCAGCTCCCACTTCCTCTCCTGGCACCACTGGAAGCAAGTTCATCTCTCCCCCCTCCCTCCTTGCAATTTTGTGGGACACGTCACGGGTCCCAGAAGATTGCCCGGCCATTCACAGCGTGCGGCTCATGCATGCACAGTGCGTGCCCGGCTGTGAAGCCACAGCTGGGCGCCCACACTTGTGATGCCGGTGCCACAGACGGAAGGGAGAGAGGAGCGAAGCATCGGGTGGCCGCATCGCTGGAGCTTGGGACAGGTGAGTGTCTGATTATTAAAAGTCAGCAGCTACACTTTTTGTAGCTGCTGACTTTTAAATGAGTAGAACTCCGCTTTAAGTATGAATACCCATGCCTCCTATATTTAGACAATATTTGCTTATCCCGGAGTTCAGTTTTAAAGCGTAACCCTCAGTGCACTGAACTGAATTCACAAGCAATATTATCAGTCTTCCTAGTTCTCTTCTGTGGACTATAAAACTCCTTTCCCTTATGTAATAGAGATGACAGTGAGACATCCTATGAGAGAGAGTGTGTTGCTGGCAGAATCACCAGGTGGAGGTAAAGGAGAAAAAAAAATATAAGGACTGGTAAGCTACAATATAATAACCTTTTGATCTGGGGTTCAGATGTTTTCCACCAGCTATGCTCAGAGGAAAACTATAATTGTTTTTGGGTCACTTTTATTTAACAATCTTAAAGTTTAAATATACAAACTGAATTGATGTTGTGCATCTGCTTATATTACCGTATATTCATGCCTTGTTTTATAAGTAATCATTTAACATTCTGCCTCTGTAATGGGGAAGAGTTACTACTTTAATGTATTTAATGTGCTTTCATCGTAAAATTTTTAACATTTTTTGTACGTAGCACGTATTTACGTATCAAATATAAAAGTGCACGTCGGTCGTCCATCACGATAACATAGATAAAGTGCACAAAACATACGAGATAAACAGACGATACAACTTTTTTGGGATAACAAATGTTTGGAGTTGTCGAGTTCACGACTAAAATGTTCGTGTAATTTATGTAATTTCATCATTGAGAAGGGGTAATGTCTCCGTCTTACAATTTACTAATGAATATTTTGTTCCGTACTTATATGCCATTATATTCGTCTACGTGT
>BLSH010404920.1:3643085-3656713 GCA_018402905.1 Glandirana rugosa
AATTCTAACAATTTATTTTCACTCTTTTAAATGAGTAGAACTCCGCTTTAAGTATGAATACCCATGCCTCCTATATTTAGACAATATTTGCTTATCCCGGAGTTCAGTTTTAAAGCGTAACCCTCAGTGCACTGAACTGAATTCACAAGCAATATTATCAGTCTTCCTAGTTCTCTTCTGTGGACTATAAAACTCCTTTCCCTTATGTAATAGAGATGACAGTGAGACATCCTATGAGAGAGAGTGTGTTGCTGGCAGAATCACCAGGTGGAGGTAAAGGAGAAAAAAAAATATAAGGACTGGTAAGCTACAATATAATAACCTTTTGATCTGGGGTTCAGATGTTTTCCACCAGCTATGCTCAGAGGAAAACTATAATTGTTTTTGGGTCACTTTTATTTAACAATCTTAAAGTTTAAATATACAAACTGAATTGATATTGTGCATCTGCTTATATTACCGTATATTCATGCCTTGTTTTATAAGTAATCATTTAACATTCTGCCTCTGTAATGGGGAAGAGTTACTACTTTAATGTATTTAATGTGCTTGTAAAATCAGCACTTGAGCTGTTGAGGTTTGTAAACAATAGGGTTTTTTCAACATAGCAGACAAATAGAGCATACAAAACACGTGAAATAGATACAATAGCACTACCTGCTGGCTGCACGTGAAAATATAAACTATGCATTTATGCACGATGCATGTTTTTTACAATTTTTAAAATGCTACTTTTTGGTCCTGACCTTAATAAATAAATTATGTATTATATAAAAAAAACACTATACAGACAGAGACCCTTTATGGGCTTTCCTTGACTTTCGTACTATTTTTTAAGTTACCTGTACCAAAGTTTGTAATAAATACCCAGCTTGGCTTGAAATGTATTTCTTTCCATTACATTTTTTACAACATCAAATTATTTTTATTTTTGTTTTAATTCACTGGTTTCAAGTGTACCCTTGCCTGTGGATTCTTGTATGACCTGTGAATACATATAGCTAATGAAGTGCTACTCCTGCAGGAGCCGCTGAATTTCCTTCTGTGCAGCAGCAGCCATGCCAACAGCATCATTCACTCCTCTGACTCAATAAAGGGTCCAATGGATGCCTTCTTTGATGCTTTATTGGAAAAAACTTGAACTTGGATAGGTGCAGGGTAACTGTGGGATACTCCAGCAACAATATGTAGAAACTTGAGGACACCTATGTAGTATCGTGAGGACACCTACCTAATCCATTCAGCACAAGCTGAATCTGTTTCAAGATGGATATCAGCAGCTCACAGTCACTAGGATCTCACACACTGGTCTGTACTCACTAATGTCCTTGGAGAGTTGAATACCTCCTTCATATATCTGCCACACATGTTTCCTGTAAATTCTCTAGACTATAGTTAAGTAGAATAGGCCCCTCAGCTAGCACAGCTGGGACTTCATTGAGCAAAATGAAGAAGCACTGCTTGGACTGCCACCCTTCAGGCTAGGATCTCCTCCTGGATAAGAACCCCTCTGCTCCAGGCCTGAGACTATTTCTGCTCACTCCCAGCCACCATATGGGCACCCACCTCCACAGATGGGCTGAGACCACATAAGTATTCATACTGTAGATTTGACTCTCTCAGCCCACTACTTTCCAGAACCACCCAGAAAACAGGGGGAAGCAACCAAACCCACAGGCTATGAAACCCAGAGCAGACCAAAGCAATCTCAAGCAGCTCCACTGATTCCAGGAGAACTAAATAACTACATTTTCCTGACCTATCTAGGGGGGTGCTACAATAAAAACAACACTATACATGAATGGAGAGCAAAGTAAAGGAGAGGATGTGTTGAATAAGAAAGGGGGACTAAGGGAACTCTATAAAAGACAGGAAGTGCAACATCTGTCTGTCCCCTAACCCACCGCAATTTGGCCAGAATCTTGAACTCAATGCTTTTCAACTAGGCGTATGGTAAATGTGGGACATGCATGATAACAAGCTTTATCGCCGTGGTCTATATAAGAAGGAACCATCAAAGCCCCACCCATATTTTATCAATGTCCTCTAATATGTTTATTTTGCAAAAGTATATATTCTGGAGCAAGGATCCCAGTGCTGTTATCTTTAGACTACAAGGATAAGTATTTAGTGAAAAGGTTCCAAATGCAGTGGAGGTGAGTATGTAAAGGAGGGGATTAAGTGACCCAAAATTGCCCATAAGGAAGGCAAGAAACTGAATACTTACCTCCCCGTGCCACCATGCACTGATCTAATCTTAAGAAACTTGTAGTCTTCTTCGGGAAATCAATAATTGATTTTCATCATCTCCCACAGTGTGCATCGGTTTCTCCTGTGGATTCCTATGTTTCTACTGAGTCTTGTATTGATGTCAACTTTGGCAGGAAGAACCACTAAGTGAAGCAGGGGAGCAGGAGATTAGAATACTTCCACTTGTGATTTCACCAAAGTTACTTTTATTAAACATAAAAGTAAATTCAGTGACACCACTACACTAAAGAAAGGTTTGTGTTAGGGATGGGGTTGAGCTTACAGGGAGGGTTAATGTGAGGAGGACCTTAGAGTAGGCCTGTAGGTTATTGCTGTCTAAACTGGGATCTCTACAGCAAACCATACCAATGCTGGGCTCCTGGCTTTGAAAGATAATGTAATCTGTACGTAGTAAGTAATTAACTACTAGGAAAGGCCTATGCAATCTAATCCTCTCTAGAAGTCAAATTAGGCTGCATATTGCCACCTTCATGTACTTGTAGGCCATAAGGACAAAGGGTAAGCACCAATATTCTACAATTACAATGTTTGTTATGCTTTTATGTATATATATTATTTCTGCCTTTTTTGTAGCCTAGTGGTTTACTTTTATGTAAATCCACTAGACGAGATAAGGAGAGGTGGGTGCATGGACTGCGTAGAGCCTTTCAATTTATCATATAACTTGCGTCTGTATCCTCTACAGCAGGCTGTAGAATGGTGGTCTGTGGTAGTTATGCATATGAAGTATCCTGCCCTCTATTATAAACATGTAGTTAGTAAGAAAGACTGGCAGCCCAAAGGATATATCATTATTGTATGCCTAGAGCAGCATAAATGTGAAAATATCTCTGAATAAATGTATTGTAATTACAAAATTATAGAATTATTAATTTCACCATACATAAATGTATGTTTTTTTTAATTTCTGCTAAAGTTCACCAAAGAACCCTCTTCTAACTTCTCATTGTCAGACAGTTGGCATTCTGTCTGCATTGTTTGAATGAACTGCGGTCAAGTTTCCACGTGTGTGTTCCATTATAATTGGATATCATTTTAACATCTGTTTAGAATAATAGTCCATCAATTTAAAATTTAAGTTTTTATTACATTTTTATCCATACAGGGGGAAATGTGCTACATGGGAACTTTGTGTCCTGCATCCTTGGCTTCTACTGCACATTGTGGACAGTGCAACTTTAATTCCTCCACTGACTCCTGCTTCTGGGTAAAAGGGAGCAAATTTAAAAATGCCAGCCTGGCGGATGAAGACTCGATTTGCCAAACAGATGAAGACATTATTTACCTGGGGGACGCTCACACCTATGTGTTTACTGGTAATGTTTACATTAATGTAACTTTATAATTATTGTAAAAGGACAGATGGTGCTTAAATTGTACGGAAACCCCAACCATGAACATCCATACAACAGGGTGAAACATTAAACGTAATTATCCACAGGAGTGCATCAATGTTCGAAATCAAATATCACCAAAAAATGTATGAATATAGAAATAAAATTCATTCAAATGATAAGTGAAGTCCAAAGAATGTGATAAAGATGGTGCATCACTATGAAAACATAAACCGTATGTCCTCCACCACAGTGTTTGTGCAGGTTCCACTCCCACATGCTCATCAGATGGTAATGCTATTTAATCTCATGACTGGCAAATAGAGCTTATGTTGAAATAAAGCCACCTGGAAACTCCAGTCACATCCAGATATCATAAAGGTATCCACATGTAGGGGAAAAAAAGCCTCCAATAGCGTATAAACCTTAAGGTACCCACATCCCTCCTGGAACAAAGCGGCCACTCGCACTTCCTGAATTAATGTCCTGACGTCACATGCGGTTGCTATGTATCCACGCCCTAGCGCGTTTCATCACATCTGACTTTGTCGCAGGGGGTATATATTTATAATGAGCATCTATTATTAGTTCCATTTTGGTCTGTTCACTATACCATTGAAGGAACTTTGTTATAGCTGTTTGATAAGTACAAAAATTTAACTGGTGAACATTTTGGATATTCGGTGAGCTGATAACTTCCTGTTAACTCTGCTACAAAGTAATGTCAAACACTGGTATCATCCATGCCGAGCTTATCTATGTGGAGTACAGAACATCTCCCTCCCATGTTATGGAGATGAGGGGAGATGTTCTGCAGCCCTAACACACTTTCTATCCTAGTTTTTTTTATGTTTAACTTAGAGGAACTTCACCCATTGTTTTAACAAAAATTTAAAGTCAGCAGCTACAACTAGTGTGCTGTCTTCCCACAGCCAAGTCTTCTCACTGTAGTGGGTACTCGGTGCAACCTTGGTTTTAGACTTCCTTGGATTCAGGCGTCACATCCAGCTCCCCACTGCACAAGATAGTGCTACGCAAGGAGTTGGCTCCAACAACCTCCAGGGATACGTGATATGTCCCAGGAGGCTATGGGTGGAGGGGTGTGGTCAGGGCAAACAAAGTCATTCTCCCCTAGATGAGAATTAAGGAAGTGTGAGTGGTTACCTATCAAAAAAGGTACCATAAAAAATATCAAATATGATAAGGGCAGAGGTGGTACTTTCACTTTTAAAATCTTAGTTGCCGTTCACAGGAAAAAATTAAAAAGTGAACTAACACCATACAATCACCCCATCCCCGCAGTCCTCACAGTACTTACCTCTGAGCTGTCAGTGCCCCAGCCAGTTCAGCAATCCAGGGATTTGAAATTCCTGTTCCTCTCCCTCTTACCTGCGCAGTGCTTCCAGGATGGATCAGAGCAATTCACTGTGATGGTGCTGACCAATTAAAATCCATGCACTCTATCTCAGAAGTGCTGCAGAGAAAAGCGGGGATTTTAAATTCCCAGACTGCTGGATCCGCTGCATGGGTGCTGACAACTCTGCATCCCTAAAGGTAAGTACAGCAGGGACCACGGAAGGGGAGGGGGGTGTACAGTATTAGTTTACCGCTATATTTTTTTCTGTAACAGTTAACACTTTTCACATCTTATAATAAGAAATATTTACACTTTGACCATTTTCAAGGAGGTTGCGATTTAGATTTAGGTTTATTTTTTTCTTTCATATGCAATAGATCCAACATAATTTATGATTACAATATGTTCTGTCTCTAGATACCAGTTTACATCCTTTCTCCACTTATGAATATCGAGTATTGACCTGGAACAGTGCTGGTCATTGTTTTAGCAATGCGAGCCAAGTGACAACCGATCAGGACAAACCTCAGGGAATACGTCCACCAAAATGGACCATAGTGGTCAATCGCGAAGACACGATTTCTCTAACGTGGGAGGAACCCACCAAATTAAACGGTATTATTATATTTCAGATTCCAGATTTATTGTGATAATTTGATCTTTATTTACCAAATGTCTTATTAAGGTTTTAAAGTGTGTGTCCAGCCAAAGCTTTTTCCTAGTTTTGGATAGGTGGAGGAAGGATTAGAACCTTTTTCAGGGTCATTGATCGCTAGCGCTCCCCTCACTTCCTGCCCACCTGACACCTTTTTTTTACCAGACAGGAAGTAAAGGAAGTTCTACAAAAAACACAGAGAAAGAAGAAAAAATGTTTTTTTTGGGGGGACATTTAGAACCTTTATCATATTTTAACTTTTGGCTTCCCCTTTGGTAGATTTACCCTTACTTCCTGTCTGGTGAAACCATTGTCAGCAGAACGGGATGTGAAGAAAAACTTTTTCTGTTTCAATAAATTTTTATTGAGCAGACATGGAAAATATAGTTACATTAATTTTGTGTCAATTCAGTTTCCAAATAAAAGCCAACTTACAGTGTTATGCAAAAAAGACAGGTTTACAAAAAATACACTTTATTGTCAAAAATATTGGGACACCTGCCTTTACACGCTCATGAACTTTGAACAATATTGAGTTAGCCCACCCTTTGCAGCTATAACAGCTTCAACTCTTCTGGGAAGGATGTCCACAAGGTTTAGGAGTGTGTCTATGGGAGTGTTTGACCATTCTTCCAGAAGCACATTTGTGAGGTCAGGCACTGATATTGGATGAGAAGGCCTGGCTCACAGTCTCCACTCTAATTCATCCCAAAGGTGTTCTATCGGGTTGAGGTCAGGATTCTATGCAGGCCAGTCAAGTTCCTCCACCCCAAACTTTCCCATTCATGTCTTTATGGACCTTGCTTTGTGCATTGGTCCAAATAATTTGCTGGTGGGGGGGGGGGGGTTATGGTGTGGGGATTGTTTTCCAGGGGTTGGCTTAGCCCCTTAATTCCAGTGAAGGGAAATCTTAAGGCATCAGCATACCAAGACATTTTGGACAATTTCATACTCCCAACTTTGTGGGAACAGTTTGGGGATGGCCCCTTCCTGTTCTAACATAACTGTGCACCAGTGCAGAAAGCAAGGTCCATAAAGACATGGATGAGCAAGTTTGGGGTGAAGGACCTTGACTGGCCTGCACGGAGTCCTGACCTCAAGCCGATAGAACACCTTTGGGATCAATTAGAGCGGAGACTGCCAGCCAGGCCTTCTCATCCAACATCAGTGCCTTACCTCACATATGCACATCTGGAAGAATGGTCAAACATTCCCATTGACACACTGCTAAACCTTGTGGACAGCCTTCCCATAAGAGTTGAAGCTGTTATAGTTGCAAAGGGAGGGCCAACTCAATATTGAACCCTAACTAAGACTGGAATGCCATTAAAGTTCATGTGTGTGTGTAAAGGCAGTAGCCCCAATACTTTTGACAATATAGTGTATATGCACATAGCGCCTAACACTTCCACCATCAGAATATGGTTCTGACAGGCATGGTAAGAACATCTAAAACATTACCACAGGATACTTAGACACACAGTATATAGTAATGAAAGCTTAAATACCATAGGACCTAATGGTCTATCATTCGGGTTACATGGCTGTTCGTGAACTGAAAAACAGGGTTCTACCAGACAAAAGTAACTCTTATAAGGGCAAAACATTCTTAAAAAATGGCTAAAGAAAAAAATCAGTGGAGTGGAGAGAAAAGTATAGAAAAAGAGAAGAGAGAAGTAAGTCAAGTCTGGGTTCAAACAAATCCCCACCCATAGGGCAGGTCTATACTTATCATTATCAGTAGGTTAAAGTGTCCATATAGAGTACCCACCCCAAGTAGTTAGCAATCCATGGACCCCGCACCTTTTTGAATTTACTGACCTTTTCATGTAGCATAGTTGCCAATTTCTTATTGAACAGGTACAGGGACACTTTTTGTTTTAACCTAAGTGAGGAAGGCTTTGCAGGGATTTTTTTTATAAATCAATTGGTAGACTCTTGTCCAAAACCGTTTTATTCCCGGGCATTTCCACCAAACGTGAATGAAGGAAAATCTTTTTATAGAGCCTTGGATAGCAGTAAAAACCTGACAGGGGTTCTAATTCTTCCCAATCTATCCAAAACTAGAAAACAGTTTCAGATACTGAGATATTCTTGAACTAGTTCAGCTGTTTAGATATACTATGTAGTACTAATAGTGAACTGTTAATCAAAAGATGATGGTTTGTGATATAGCTGTCAATCGTTTTCATAGAGCCCGGTCATCCCTCCCCCCACCGGTGGCGGCTCCCCTCTTCACGTGGTTCCTGGGTTCTCCTTATCTTACCAGGAGCCCAGGACAACAGATTCAATGAAGGATATAAATCTGGCACCAGAGCATCTTGAAGTAAAAATGTATTTATTCTAATCCATCAAGACATAAAAAGTAATCAATTCCTAGAAAATATTGACTCGTTTCAGTGGCATACAGGTAGCTGAAACGCGTCCAATCTTTTGTAGGAATTGATTCCTTTTTATGTCTTGATAGATTAAAATAAAGTCTGCAATTTTTACTTCCAAGATGCTTTGGTACCGGATTTCTATCTTTTATTGAATCCATAAATGGTATGTATAGCATGTCTCTGAGCATAGGCATCTGATACTCACCTTTACTTCTGTGGGCTTGGGGTTAAAGCACTGCAACTTTTTGTTTATAGCCCGGGACCACAACTTAAGGCTTCACGATGGAGTACGGTGTGAGAGCGAGGCATATCAATGCCTCAGTCTCACATGCAAAGAAAGAAACTGCAGGCGACTGATTTTGTCAATTTTGGTTTCAGATCCACCATTACCTGGCCGATACAGCCAGGGGACACATCTAACCAGGCAGATCTGTGCTCAGTTAGATGGTGTGGAGGGCACGGGAGACATTGGGGCTTGTAAGACCCCTAATGTCTCAAAAATCAGTACCTGTCACCTGCCCAATGCTATCACATGGGAGTTAATTAACCCCTTGTGATAGCAATCAAGTAAATAATTAAAAGGTGATTGTAGCCATATTAGTGCAATTGCGACAGAGAAAATTGAGTACTGTCCATGATACTTTTTTTATTTGCAATAATTTGCACTAACTGTCCTGAAAAATTGTATGTTAGTGTGATTAAAAGATAAAAGTTTAAAAAAAAATACAATTATAATAAAATGTATTTTAAAAGATTTTAAAAATTTCTTTATTCCCTGTTGCCCCACACAAGTGCAAATGCACACATATATAAACCGTGGTCGCGCCACATGTGTGACGTGCTGCGAATGTGATAGCGAGAGCAATAACTCTAGCACATAAGCTCCTGGTTAACGCTGCACTGATACGCTGTAAAGGCTTTTAAAGAGGAAGTAAAGTCTTCCTCTTTAATTGTACCTACAGGTAAGCCTATAATAAGGCTTACCTCTAGGTACTGTTAATATCTCCTAAACTTGCACCATTGCACCATTTAGGAGATATTTACTATATACACTGCCGCCGATGTCATCGACACATGCACACTGAAGGAATGGCCCACTCGTACCTTTTCTTCAGGGCCCTATGCTGGGATCGGTGGCTCCCACGCACATGCGCGGGAGTGACGTCACCATGGCTCTGGCCAATCACAGCGTTGGAGCCCGCAAATCCAGAAGTAACATTATACCTTTGTCTTACGGGTTTTTTTTTTTAGAGTTAGAGTTTAAAACCTCTTTAAAGCATCACCTAGGGGCACCATACTGTTTTACAATATCACAGGCACACGCAATTTTAAGACTTGGCATGTTTGGTATCTATTTACTCGACGCAACCTCATCTTTTATATTTTACAAAAAATGGGTATTACATTGTGTGATTGCACTAAAATTAATTTAATATTTTTTTCAGAAAATTTGCATTTGATAAATAGCATCTATTCTATTTTATTCTACAGGGCATCTGCTTTCAGAAAATATATAATGTTGTGGGGGTTTAAGTAATTTTATTGTCAAAATGAAAATCTTTCCATGTATGCAGCTTCTGGGGTTTGCAGATCGGTGGACTGCCTGAATCTCCGATCGGTGGGTGCGGGAGGTGGTGTCCTCCGGATACAGGATAGAGTACAGTACTCTACCCCCGGACAGGTTTTCCCCATCAAACTTGAGGCTCCCTCAGGGGCGTTGGGAAGCTCTGCTGGGGGCTGTTCAGAAGCTGTCCGAACAAGGGCTAATTGTGCTGGTCCCTCCGTGGGAAAGGTTCCACGGCTTCTATCCGAACCTCTTTGTGGTACCCAAAAAAAGTGGGGTCAGGCCTGTTCTGGATCTGAAAGCGCTCAATCACTTTGTGAAGGCGCGAAAAATTTGGGATGGAATCGGTCCGTTCGGTCGCGGCCGCCCTTCACCAAGGGGACTTCATGGCGTCTCTGGATATCAGGGACGTTTATCTGCATGTTCCCATTTGTCTCCAGCATCAGCGCTTCCTGCGTTTTGCGGTAGGAGACCTACATTACCAATTTGTGGCATTTCCCTTCGGTCTGGCCTCGGCTCCTTGGGTCTTCACCAAGCTGTTGGCTCCGGTGTTGGCTCTATTGAGGCAGAGAGGCATTGCTGTGGCAGCATACCTCGATGACCTACTCCTGCGAGCAGAGTCAGCTTCGGCTCTGGAGAACATGGCCTCGATGTGAGACTTCGGCTGGCTGATCAACCTGCAGAAGTCAACGTTGACTCCGTCCTGTCGACTGGAATATCTGGTCTAATACTGGTGTTCCTACCTTCAGCCAAGTTGCTGATACTACAAGCAGCTGTGCGTACCCTGCTGTCACGTCGGTGATCCTCCTTTTGGTTCTGTATGCGGGTGTTGGGGCTCATAGTCTCGGCCTTCGAGGCGATACCATACACCCAGAGTCACACCCGGCTCCTACAGCGAGCGATCCGGTTACGGTGGGACAAGTCTCCCTTGTCCCTGGACCAGCTGATCAAATTGGATCATCAGGCCAGGCGGTCGTTGACCTGGTGGCTTCGGGCCCCGGCTTTGAATTTGGGGAAGTCGTTTCTCCCCCTAACTGTGCAAAACACCAAACATAAATACAATCTAAATAGATCATAATTTTTGTAAAGTGCAAAAATGTGCAAAAATGCAATAAACCAAATTCAATATCCAAAATTAGAGAACTACTGAAAGTTCATGTTGGTGCAAAAAAAGGAAAAAGAAGAAAGGAAAAAGAGGAAAAATTATAATTTGTGTCCCAATCTATATCAAAGAGTCAAGGGTTCATCAAAATCATCAAAGAATCAAGGATTTATCAAAGTTCATCAAAGTGTAGATCATAGATAGTGCCTAACTGTGAGGCTAAAAGGATTAAAGGTGTGCCCTCAGGAGGAATCCAATCCCTTATAGATGGTAAGGGATTAGATAAGAGGTAAGATATATTTGCGCCAAAATATATCTATAGGGCTCCGGACGTCCAGGAACAGCAAACACACCTCACACTATGCTCAGACGACAACCCGCATATGGCAGTAGTTTGCTGTTCCTGGATGTCCGGAGCCCTATAGATATATTGGCGCAAATATATCTTACCTCTGGTAAGCCTCTCATCTATAAGGGATTGGATTCCTCCTGAGGGCACACCTTTAATCCTTTTAGCCTCACAGTTTGGCACTATCTATGATCTACACTTTGATGAACTTTGATGAATCCTTGATTCTTTGATGATTTTGATGAACCTTTGAATCTTTGATATAGATTGGGACACAAATTATAATTTTTCCTCTTTTTCCTTTTTTTGCACCAACATGAACTTTCAGTAGTTCTCTCATTTTGGATATTGAATTTGGTTTATTGCATTTTTTCACATTTTGCACGTTTTTGCACTTTACAATAATGATGATCTATTTAGATTGTATTTATGTTTGGTGTTTTGCACAGTTTGGTTGAGCGTTATATTATATATTTACATTGGATTATTAACAACAGGTTTAGTCGTAGTGTGGCCGCTCACCCCCCCTTTTCTCTTTTTTTACCTTTAGCGCAGTATTTTCCTAAAAAGTTTCAAGGAGCTCGGCAGCAGCTGCGGAAGCGGCCCACATTCTGAGGTGGGCAGAACTTCACGTGCCGGCAATCTCCGCCATTTACATTCCGGGTGTAGAAGACTGGCAGGCGGACTTTCTCAGTCGCCAGACACTGGATCAGGGGGAATGGTCCCTACATCCAGAGGTGTTCCGCCAGATGTGCCACAGGTGGGGCACGCCAGACGTGGACTTAATGGCGTCCAGGTTCAATTACAAGGTGCAGACTTTCGTGTGCAGAACAAGGGATCCGTTGGCGGCCGCCACGGACGCACTGGTAGCACCTTGGGTTCAGTAATGGCTTCTGTACGCCTTCCCTCCCCTCAAGCTTCTACCGTGGCTACTGCGCAGGATAGTAGCGGAGGGTATCCCGACATTCCTGGTGGCTCCGGATTGGCCTTGGCGCCCTTGGTACGCCGACGTGGTGCGGATGGTAACAGACGTTCCCTGTCGGCTCTCGCTTCGCGAAGATCTGCTGTCACAGGGACCTATCCCGCACCCTGCTTTACCCTCGCTGGCTTTGACGGCTTGGCTATTGGGCCCCAGGTGCTGAGGGATAGGGGCGTCTCTGACTCCATGATTCCTACCATGCTTAAGGCGCGCAAGTGTACTTCGCGCAAGATCTATCATCGCACCTGGAAGGCTTATATTGCCTGGTGTGAGGCGGGGGGTTGGAGCCACCGCTCTTTCGCCATAGCGCGGGTGCTGGATTTCTTACAGCAAGGCCTGGATAACAAATTGGCTTTGAGTACTCTCAAAGGCTAGATTTCAGCTTTGGCAATCTTTTTTCAGCGTCCCTTAGCGACGCATTCCTTGATCCGTACATTTGTACACGGTGTACACCATGTGGCTCCTCAGGTACGGTCGCCCTTGGCACCGTGGGATTTAAATTTAGTACTATCTGTACTACAGAAACCACCATATGAGAGGATCAGGGACATTCCCTTACCATTGTTGTCACAGAAGGTGGCTTTTTTGGTGGCCATCTCATCTGCTAGGTGGGTGTCTGAGTTGGTCCTGTAGGTCTCCCTTCTTGGTCTTTCATAAGGATAAGGCGGTGCTGCGCCCTTCCCCTTCATTCCTACCGAAGGTGGTTTCCTCTTTCCACATTAATGAGGACATTGTTCTCCCTTTATTGTGTCCACACCCATCTCATCTCAAGGAGATTGGTTTGCACTCTTTGGATGTAGTAAGGGCTCTGCGGGTGTATTTGTCGGCTACAGCTTCTTTTCGGAAGTCTGATGCTTTGCTTGTACTGACGGAAGGACCGTGCAAGGGTTTGGCGGCCTCGTCAGCTACTATATCCCGTTGGATCAGACACATGGTGACCCATGCGTATACTGTTCCGGTCACGGCTCATTCCACCAGGGCGTTTAGAACTTCCTGGGTTTTCAGACACCAAGCCTCGGTGTCTCAAGTGTGCAAGGCGGCTACATGAGCCTCGGTGCACACTTTTGCTAAGTTTTACAAAGTTGATGTTTTAGCATCCGCGGATGCTGCTTTTGGCCGCAAAGTTTTGCAGGCGGCGGTGTAGGCGTGACTGGCGCCTCCTGAGAGGTTTCTGTTGGGTACAGTTATTGTTTACCCACCCCTCTTTGAATGACACTGCTTTGGAACATCCCCACTTGTCAATGAGAAGGCTGCATCTGTCAGTGAACGTAAGAGAAAATAGGATTTTTTAACTTACCGTAAAATCCTTTTGTCTGAGTTCACTGACAGACGCAGCACCCACCCCTCTGTGTTGCGTTTGTACGGCTTGTTATGAACTGATATGCTATGCAGAGCTGGGGGGGGGGGTTATATGCTGGAGTGAGGACGGCCCCCTGGGAAGGGTCAGCTTGCTTTTTTTCTTTTTGCCTAGTCTACTCCTAGTAGGAGGTTCTACCCGTAGTTTTATCCTAAAAAATTGAATGGCATTTTAGGAAAAGAGACTCAAGTGACTGTTTGCGTCGGAAGAGTAACTGTTCACCCAAATACGTGGAGGATGATCCTCATCTGATCCGTTTTTCTTTTTTTCGTTCGACTG
>BLSH010404920.1:3668484-3679680 GCA_018402905.1 Glandirana rugosa
ATAATAATAATAATAATAAAATATGTTAAAAATCCTCGAGATAACCTCCCCTATACCACTTTATAGTTCCCAGATTTGTCTGAGGACTACAGGGTGAAAGCTCTGTCTCTTTCCATAACTCCTGTCTCTAAGGGGTCAGGGAAAGAGACGTCGGTTGGTCATCCCCCTTAGACGTGTCGCACTATTCCCACACGGGTACGTGTGGACCGTGTGGGACACACGTACGGATACGGACGTGACATTAGTTACGTGATGGTTGGCCCTGTAGTAGTCCTACCCTACACCGACGCTTTCCTGTCCGTATCAGCCGTAACCTTCTAATGCCGACGCCCTTCAACCGTCCCCCTTAGAAAGTTAGTTGTTACGTCGGTGGTCGTGTTCCCTGTTGAGTGAAAGTTACATTCATGAGAAGAATCACGACTAACATTTTTTTTCATTAATTTGAACCCGAATCTCTGTCTCGAAAGTGGGACATCAGGAGTCTGTTTAGACCCTTGATATTTCACCATATCCCCTCCAATAGAGCTCCTAAAAATTGTATAAAATAATAATAATAATAATAAAATATTGTAAAATTAATAAAAAAAAAATGAAATAGCATAAAATTAAAAATAAAAATAAACTACTGATACCAATCTCCGCCCTACTGACACCACCCACTGCTCTACTGACACCAACCTCTACCATATATATATATATATATATATATATATATATATATATACACACATACTGTATATGCGATATATATATATACACACACAAACACATGTGTGTTTGAGCTTTGGGGCTTTGGGTTGGTAATGCAATAGGCTGCTCACACCTATGAGCGCAGGTGTCGTGGTGTCTCCCCCCTCCATTCATAGAAGATGTACTGTAGTTTCCATCATCCAATCATGTAAAACCAAAAAGGCTGTTTTTTTTTTTATTGTTTTTGTGCACCTGATTGGATATTCTTTACATCGTGAAGCTTCACCACATTCACTAAGCTCTGGGGAAAATTAGTGCAACTGCACTTGCAAAGTGCACATTCTATTTGCCTTCATTAAATCAACATGGTGTCATTCAAGGGAATTCATGTTTACTGTTGGGGAATCTGGCAGAATCAACAGGTATTTCCTGTACTTGCTGAAAATGTTCTTAGTTTGGAAAAATTAAAATGCAATTACCACATCTATGGACCAGTAAACTGTAATATATTTTATTTTTGTACTTGAATGTACATATACATTGATTTTAATTTAAAGTGATTGTAAAGGCTCGCTTTTTTTTAAAAATAACAAACATGTCATACTTACCTCCTCTGTGCAAGGGTTTTGCACAAAGCAGCCCTGATCCTCCTATTCTGGGGTCCACAGGCAGTGCTCCTGGCTCCTCCTCTTCTAGAGAGCCCCCTTGGAGAAGCACTTTCCCTGGGGGCACTCGTGCGAGAGCGCTCCCAAGTCCATTGACACAGACAGTAGGACTCAGCCTCTCCCCGTCTCCCGTGTCACTGGATTTGATTGACAGCAGCAGGAGCCAGTGGCTCCCGCTGCTGTCAATCTATCCAATGAGGACCCGAGCCAGCGGCTAGAGCTGCTGGGCTTGTCCTCAATTCTGGAACGATCGGGTTCAGGTAAAGTAAAAGGGGGACTGCATTAAGGTGAAAAAACTTGAGACTTTACAACCCATTTAATGTACCTACAGTAAATTGGTTGTCAAATGAGCTTTAATGTTGAAAAATGTAAAGTAATGCATTTGGGGGTAAAAATATGCAAATACTGCAATGATGATCCTAGAATAGGGAAGGAACTATTCAGTTTAGTGGAGATAGAAAAGACATGCAGCCACTCATTGAAATTGGAGTAGAAGTGGTTTAACATCAAATCGTGTAGAGGGTTCTTTACTGCCAGAGAGGTAGGGATGTGGAGCTCCCTTCCACAATCGCTGGCGTCAGCAGGAAGTGTCGATAGATTTAAAAAAAAACTTTTGGATGGGCATCTTAGCGATCACAATCTACAGGGCTTGGAAATTATTACTGACAAAAACACATGCACACATCCCCACAGGTTGAACTGGATGGACTGGTGTCTTTATCAAGCTTACCAACTATGTAACTAAATGTAACCTTGTTTATTTTTGTTTTTTTGTTTTTTCTTTAATAAAGGTGGTTGCAACCACAAAACAAGGGGTTCCCGAAAATGTCCTGCCACCTATTGTCACCACAGTGAACTCTACAGCTCTACATGTCAGCTGGATGGAGCCTAGAAAAACAAATGGTGAGATTAGAGAGTACCAGCTACACCAGGTGGACAGAGGACTCATCCATGCCAGCTTCTCAGGGAGAAAACAATATACAGTAACAGGTATGTAAAACAAAGAAATACAACCCAAGCATTAATGGGTGACCATGAAGGATGCAGAACTACATGTTCCAGCATGCCCTGACATCCACAATGGCTATACAGTGTGGAAAATAATTGTTTGATCCCCTGCAGATTTTGTAAGCTTCCCCACTTACAAAGAAATGAAGGGTCTATAATTTTTATCATAGGTGTATTTTAAATTATAGGGACAGAATATTAACCAAAAATCTTGAAAAAACACATGATACAAATGTTATCAATTGTGTTGCAGTTTAGGGAGTAAAATAAGTACTCAGATCCCCAAGCAAAGCATGACTTAGTACTTGGTAGAAAAACCCTTGTTGGCAAGGGTAAGACATTTTTTGTAGTAAGTGACCAGGTTTGCACACATCTCAGAAGAGATTTTGGTCCACTCTTTTTACAGATCTTCTCTAAATCCTTAATGTTTCTTGACTGTCATTTGGCAACTCGATGTTTCAGCTCCCTCCATAAATTTTCTATAGGACTGAGGTCTGGAGAATGGCTAGGCCACTCCATGACCTTAATGTGCTTCTTCTTGAGCCACTCCTTTGTTGCCTTGGTGGTATGTTTTGGGTCATTGTCATGCTGAAAGGCCCATCCATGACCCATTTTCAGTATTCTGGCTGAGGGAATAAGGTTCTCGTCCATGATTTTAAAATACATGGCCCCGTCCATTGGCCCCTCAATGCAGCAAAGTCGGTCTGTACCTTTAGCAGAGAAACCCCCAAAAGCCCCAAAGCACATGTACAGTCATGCCAATGAACATCTAAATGATTCAGAGAAGGATTGGGAGAAAGTGATGTGGTCAGATGAAACCAAAATTGAGCTCTTTGGTATTAACTCGACACGCTGTGTTTGGAGGAAGAAAAATGCAAAAAAAAAAGCAAGGTCCATAAAGACATGGATGAGCGAGTTTATGATGAAGGAAATTGACTGGCCTGCACAGAGTCCTGACCTCAACCCGATAGAACACCTTTGGGATGAATTAGAGCAGAGACTGCGAGCCAGGCCTTCTTGTCCAACATCAGTGCCTGACCTCACAAATGCGCTTTTTTAAGAATGGTCAAACATTCCCAAAGACCCACTCCTAAACCTTGTGGACAGCCTTCCCAGAAGAGTTGAAGCTGTTATAGCTGCAAAGGGTCGGTCAACTCAATATTGAACCTTACGGACTTAGACTGGGATGCCATTAATGTTCATGTGACTCTAAAGGCAGGCATCCCAATACTTTTGACAGTATAGTGTATGTAAAGTCACATCGAGGCATCTCTGCAAAGTATGGTCCCTAGCTCTATATTATCTGAATTTACAAGTTGGTACATTTACTACTGACAGGGATGCTTACAATATTGAAATTTTATTTCAAGAACAAACCTGTTTGCTGTAACAAACAGTTAATCCAGTTCAACCACAATGCCCATACATGGATTGAAATTCAACAGGTCTCTTTTAAACTGGCTGAATTAAGATCCATGTATGGCCAGCTTTAAACTTACAAGGATAGTGTCTCCTCTTATCTCCCAAATATTTTCTTCTTTGCAGCCTGTGACCTTTAGTACTGTAAAGCTTCTGTCAGCCTTCCTCTATATCTGAGCCAAGACATACAAGAGTTTCCAGTAAGGAAGTGACTGCTCTGGGCTTCAACAAAATAGCAGCCTCTAGCAAAAAGTAGGAGGAGCAAAGCTTGCAGCACACACTGTTTTGATAGTATAATTATTAATGTGGAATATGTGTTCTTTTGTTATCAAACTGTTATGGGTAAAGTTTGCTTTAACCACTTCAACCCGGAAAGATTTCCCACTGTAGGACCACAGCAATTTTTTCGATTTGGCACTGTGCTGCTGTAACTGATAATTGCGCAGTCATGCAGTGCTGTACCCAAACAATATTTGCGTCCTTTTTTTCCCACAAATAGAGCTTTCTTTTGGTGGTATTTTTTCACCTCTGCGCTTTTTATTTTTTGCGATATAAACGAAAAAAGAATGAAAATTTGGAAAAAAAATTATATTTTCTATTTTTTGTTGTTAGACAAATACAATAAACTAAATTTTAGCCATACATTTTTGCCAAAATGCATTCAGCCACATGTCTCGGGTAAAAAAATTCAATTAGCATATATTTATTGGTTTGCGCAAAAGTTATAACGTCTACAAACTAGGATACATTTTCTGGAATTCATGCAGCTTTTATTTTATGACTGCCTATCTTATTTCCTGAGGTGCTATAATGGAAGGGCAGTACAAACCACCCCAAATGATCCCATTTTGGACCGCCTTCAGAATTTCTGAGGGCAAAAATTTATGCCTTGACCCCACATTACCTATCACAGCTGCGTAGGCCATGTAATGCCCGCATAGCAAAAAAAATAACCAAATAACGCCATTTTGGAAAGTAGACACCACAAGCTATTTGCTGAGAGGCATGTTGAGTCCACGGAATATTTAATTTTGTTGTTGCAAGTGATTGAAAAATGACAAAAAATAAATAAATTACACAAAGTTGTCACTAAATGATATATTGCTCACACATGCCATGGGTATATGTGTAATTACACCCCAAAACACATTCTGCTGCTTCTCCTGAATACGGAGATACCATATATGTGGGATGTTTTGGCGGTCTATCTGAGTACAGGACCCTGAAAACCAATCACCGCCTTCATGCTTTCTAAGGGCATAAAATGGTGATTTTACTCCTCACTCCCTATCACAGTTTCGGAGGCCATGGAATGCCCAGATAACACAAAACCCCCCAAATGACCCCATTTTGGAAAGTAGACACTCCAAGCTGAGAGGCATGTTGAGTATTTTGCAGGTCTCGCTTTTTGTCACAAAGTTTTGAAATTTGAAAAAAGAAAAAAAAATTCAGTTTATTTCTTCATTTTCCAAAACAAATGAGAGCTACAAAATACACACCATGCCTCTTAGCAAATACCTTGGGGTGTCTACTTTTCAAAATGGGGTCATTTGGGGGGTTTTGTGCTACCTTGACATTTCAGGGCCTCCAAAACTTTGATAGGTACTTAGGAGTAAAATCACCATTTTATGCCCTTAGAAAGCCTGAAGGCGGTGATTGGTTTGTGGGGTTCTGTACACTGATAGACTCCCAAAAAGTCTCACACATGGGGTATCCTCGTATTCAGGAGAAGCAGCAGAATGTATTTTGGGGTATAATTCCACATATACTCATGGCATGTGTGAGCAATATATCATTTCAGTGACAACTTTGTGAAAAAAAAAAAAAAAAAGCCATTTCCCCTTGTGACAAAATATAAAATAGCAAAATGGGGTCATTTGGTTTTTTGTTTTTTTTTGCTCTCTGGGCATTTCATGTCTTCTGCAACTGCGATAGGTAGTGTGGGGTGAATGCATACATTTTCGCCCTTAGAAATGCTGAAGGCAGTGATTGGTTTTTTAAGGTCCCTTACCCGGATAGACTCACAAAAAGTCTCACACATGGGGTATCCCTGTACTCAGGAGAAGCAGCAGAATGTATTTTGTAATTCCACATATACCCATGGCATGTGTGAGCAATATATAATTTCAGTGACAACTTTATGTAATTTTTTTTTTGTTTGTAATTTTTCAGTCACTTGCGACAAAAAAATAAAATATTCCAGGGAATCAACATGCCTCTCAGCAAATAGCTCGGGTGTCTACTTTCCAAAATTTCTTTGAACCCACAAACATTATATATTTTAAAGCAGAGGCCCTACAGATTAAAATGATGGGTGTTGCAATTTTTTTTTTCACAAAGTATTTGCGCAGCGATTTTTCAAATGCAATTTTTGTGGAAAAAAAACTTTTTTTGAATTTTAATGCACAAAAACACACTATATTGCCCAAATATTTGGTGAAATATAAAAGATGATCTCATGCCGAGTACATAGACACCAAACATGACATGCTTTAAAAATAACGCATACTGCAGAGGAGTTCTACTGCTAGAATTACTGCCCTCGATCTGACATTCACGGCGATACCTCACATGCATGGTGCAATTGCTGTTTACATACAACACTAGATCGACGCTTGCGTTCACCTTTGCGCACGTGCACGGGGGGACAGGGGTGCATTTTTTTTTTAATTATTCATTTTGCTTTTTATTTTATTTTTACACTGTCCTTTTCATCTTTTTTTTTTTTATTATTTTTATTTTTATCACGGGAAATTTAAATGCCCTCTATGATAAAAATAGGTAGTGTCACATATTTTATTTTTTTTAATTTGAGGTCTATTAGACTCTAGATCTCTCCTCAGCCCTTAAAGCACCACTCAAAATTGGTGTGATAAGATGCTTTCCCAATTTGCCAATGCTCTCAGTTTATATCCGGCGAAACCAAAGTCATGAAATGCTCGTAGCCTCCGGTATCTTAGGCCATAGAGATGATTGGAGCCATTCTAGTCTTCAATCAGCTCTATGGTCAGCTGTTGGAACCACCGGCTGCATTCTCGGGTTCCCCAGTGGGACAAGAGAGCCAGAGAAAACCATGGAAGACAGCTGGAGAGGGGCATTCCCTCCCACCGCTTGTAAAAGCAGTCTAGCAGCTAATCAGCCACAAGGATTGCTTTTACATGAAAGCTGACCACCGGCTGAAAAGAATGATAAGGTTTTATTTTTTATTTTTAAAGATACATTGTATCTCTCTCTCTCTCTTTCTCTTTGCAGGGAGTAATAAATAAACAGAAGTGTGTAAAAAAATATTATTATTAATAATAATAGAATAAAAAGTAAAGAAAAAATAGCTAGATCAAGGTTTGATCTAGGTCAGTGCCAGGGTTAGTGTTTGGGTCAAATAAGGGTCAAAGGTCATGGTCAGTATATTTTGGGCATGATTTTTTTTTTTTTTTTAAAGCATTTTTAAAATGAGTGTCAGTATATTTTAGTTAAGATAAAAAAAAGCAAAATGCACACCATTGTTTCTGGGCTGTACTATGAGTATAAACAATAAGACCTCTTTCACACAGAAGGAGTTTTTCAACCGATTTGGCGTTAAAAAATGCGCCTGAAAAGCTCACGAAAACTGCTTCCCATTAAAATCAATGGATGCTTTCACACTGGGGGTGGTGCGCTGGAGCATGTTTGGAGTACTAAAAAAAGTGATTTAAAAGCACCCCTCTCCATGAAATGAATGGAAAGCACTTGTTTTTGAGTCTTGTGACCTTCAAAAATAGTGCACAAGGCTCCTCAAATTCCTCAAAAGAGCCTGAAAAGCACTTGAAATGTGCCGCAAAAGTGCTCTGCATTTTTATAGGCAGTTTTCAAGCGCCTCAATGTGAAAGGGGTCTCAGTAGTGTGCACATATCTGGTATTGCTGCAATTGTCAGCAGCAGAATTTATTTTAGGTTGTTTTTGGTGGAAGGTTATGGTAGTTGCAAGAAATATACAGCTTAATTTAAAAAATATATATATTTTTACTTGCTACATTGGGCCAGTTTTCCTTTGATAATAAAAAAAATCTGGATATATCCGTTACCATTTACCACCAAAAAGTCCAATTTATTATAATATTTATTTATTATAATCCGTTGTTATATGTATGGTTTTACTAACAAATGTCAAAGTTGCAAATTTGTGTTCAGTCGTTAACACAAAAATTGTTGGGTGCATTTCATAATGCACAGAATATAACTGGCTGTTAACATTTATAAGTAATAGCATTGATGATTGTTGATTTGAGAATATCTGATAGTCTTGAGAGATCAGGAAGGATTTTTTCCTCTATTGGAGCACATTGGACCATGCTCTATAAGGTTTTTTTTTTTTGTTTGTTCGTTTTTTCTTCCTCTGGATCAACATTGGCTGAAGTGTTCTGTATATGGAAGTTTTTCATTTATTTTATTATTTTATATTTTGATTTTCACCATTTGTTCTTTTACAAGAAGCAAGATCGCAGTGTTTGCTGTGTTTGGTGTCTGCCTAGCAGTGACGGCTAAGAACGGGGAACTCTGACATTGGTCAGAACATGCTTTTCCCTTTCCTGATTATTTTTAATTCCATCAAAGCTATGCTTCTATCATCCCTCAGAGGCTTTGTGGGAATTGCGGTAAATGTGCTTGTTGCGTGAAATCCATAAATTGCTTATAATCCTCTAAAGATGTTAAAAAAAGCAGGCGGTAATTGGAGACGGAAGTCCTCGGTTAATTATTTAGAGGTGTTATCAATGCTTTAAGTAAACTGAGGAATCTTCGGCTATCACACTGAGCTGGAGGCTTCTGGGAGTCCGCGTGCAGCCGCTATCATCTTCTCAAATTCTCTAATGCAAACAGCACATGGCAGCTTGTCAATAAAGGCCTTTTATATCATTTATTAGTGAATACTTCCACCGCCCTGTACAAAACAATTTGTTTCACCTTGTGTTACCATTACCTTACAAATGAGTTGGAGAGAACGTAGTAGAGAGAGATGCAGTTTGGGAAGCATGGCACTAGGTAAGTCTTATTGGCTGTTATTGTTTGTTACACTAATGGTCGGAACACTTGTAACATGTCCTATAATAACAGAGGAAAAGTCACAGGACGTTCTGATTTTCAAGGACAGTTCAGGGTTTTTAAAGCTGAACTCTGGTATAAGAATATGTTGTCTAAATAGAAGTCATGTGCGTTTCTACCTAATCTTGGTGTGCTTTCTGTATTTCCTCCAGATCTGTGCAGTAATCCAGTGTGAGACTTTCCCTCTGTGCAGGAGTTTCCTGTAATAAAGACCACTCACTGCTTCCCTCTCTCCTTGTGCAGGGTGACTGGTCTTGTCTCCGCCCCCGCCTGTGCAGGCAGTCTGTAGTGGGTGGAGCCTGCTCTGCTCTCTGCACAGGCTATGTACAGCACAGCAATGATGCCACAGCTCCTTTTATATGGTAATATCTGGGTTTGCAGTAGATTTACAGTGCCTTCAAAAAGTATTCATATCCCTTGAAATTTTCCACATTTTGTCATGTTACGGTCAAAAATGTAAATGTATTTTATTGGGATTTTATGTAATAGACCAACACAAAGTGGCACATGAAGGAAAATTATAAATGGTTTTCAACATTTTTTACAAATATCTGAAAAATGTGGCGTGCATTTGTATTCAGCCCTCTTTACTCTGATACCCCTAACTAAAATCTAGTGGAACCAATTGCCTTCAGAAGTCACCTAATTAGTAAATAGAGTCCACCTGTGTGTAATTTAATCTCAGTATAAATACAGCTGTTCTGTGAAGCCCTTAGAGGTTTGTTAGAGAACCTTAGTGAACAAACAGCGTCATGAAGGCCAAGGAACAACACCAGATAGGTCAGGGATAAAGTTGTGAAGACATTTAAAGCACGATTAGGCTATTAAAAAAATATCCCAAGCTTTCAAGATCTCACAGAGCACTGTTCAATCCATCATGGAAAGAGTATGGCACAACTGCAAACCTACCAAAACATGACAGTCCACCTAAACTGACAGGCCAGGCGAGGAGAGCATTAATCAGAGAAGCAACCAACAACTATTAGTCGTGTACTCCAAAAATCTGGCCTTTATGGAAGAGTGGCAAGAAGAAAGCCATTGTTGAAAGAAAGTCATAAGAAATCCCGTTTGCAGTTTGCGAGAAGCCATGTGGGGGAAACAGTAAATGTGGAAGAAGGTTCTCTGGTCAGATGAGACCAAAATTGAACTTTTTAGCCTAAAAGCAAATTGCTATGTGTGGCAGAAAACTAACACTGCACATCAAACTGAATACATCATCCCCACCGTGAAACATGGTGGTGGCAGAATAATGTCATGGGGATGCTTTTCTTCAGGCGGGACAGGGAAGCTGGTCAGAGTTGATGGGAAGAGGAATGGAGCCAAATACAGGGCAATCTTAGAAGAAAACCTGTTAGAGTCTGCAAAAGACTTGAGAATGGGGCAGCGGTTCACCTTCCAGCAGGACAACGACCCTAAACATACAGCCAGAGCTACAATGGAATGGTTTAGATCAAATCATATTCATGTGTTAGAATAGCCCAGTCAAAGTCCAGACATAAATCCAATTTAGAATCTGTGGCAAGACTTAAAATTGCTGTTCACAGATGCCCTCCATCCAATCGGACAGAGCTTGAGCAACTTTGCAAAGAAGAATGGGCAAAAATAAGTTATGGAGGAACGGTAGGAATTTAACATTTCATATAGAGGGGGTTACTGTAGCAAACAATTATTCCAGGTCCCCTAATGAGAGTCATGTAAGATTTTCAAGAAAAGCACCATAAAACACGATTCATTAACCCCTTCCTTACCCGGCACTTAAACCCCCCTCCTGCCCAGACCAATTTTTGGCTTTCAGCGCTGTCGCATTTTGAATGACAATTGCGCGGTCGTGCGACGTTGTACCTAAATAAAATTTGCGTCCTTTTTTTCCCACAAATAGAACTTTCTTTTGGTGGTATGTGACCCCCTCTGCGTCATTTCTGATCGCCGCTATAAACAAAAAATGAGCGACAATTTTGCAAAAAAGAACAATATTTTTTACTTTTTGCTAAATTTATAACAAGAAAAAACGTTTTAACAGCGAGTAAAAAACAAATATCGCCGCTAGTCTTTACTGCGTCTCCCCCAGTGTATGGTGGTTTTCTTTCAAGATAAACACCCTTTTTTTCCTGCGTTTAAAATAAATCCATGTTGCAGCGTGCTGGCGCGTTAACAGTAAGTTTTACGCTGTCGCGACTTTCGGTTTTTAACCAGACCCGTCCTCCCCCCAAATTCACGGCCCATTCCTTCCCCAATTACTTAGCACAAAATACCACGAAAAGAACTTTTAGAATGTACTGAGAGTAATCCCCTGGACCTTATTAACAAACGATGTCATTGGGGGAGATATACTTTACAAT
>BLSH010404920.1:3685797-3701924 GCA_018402905.1 Glandirana rugosa
TTACCGACATTGTTTCAGGACCTTTCGGGATCTCCCGACGTTTTCCTTCATTTTACCCCCATTCCCATCCCGTTCACGGGATGTTTTTTTACCCCTGTCCGTTTATTGAAATTTATAAATTTTTTTTTATTTTTGTATTTTTTTCGTTTTTACCTCCACTTACACCTAGTAGAAGTTTGACACAGACTTTTCATAATTAATTACGGCTCCTACTCAACATCCACCCCCCTTCCCGTTTTTTTACTTGATTTTAATTTATTTTCCCTATCCTCATTTATTTGTAGGGCACTTGCCCTAGTTTGAAGATGATTTTAGAACAGTTATATGGCTTCTACCATTAATTAATACTTTTCAGACACAGTTTGAAGATGATCCACATTCACCTCCATTTTTGCTTTTTTTATGTTTTTATTTTTTTTTAAATATTTAAAGTTATTTGCCTGTCCCCATTTTTTTGTAGGGCACTTGCCCTACCCTTACCCCCATTTTACTTCCTTTTGCAGCCCTCTAGGGCTTTCCAGGACTTTGTTACAGCCATTTTTGTGCCTAAAAGTTCGGGTCCCCATTGATTTCAATGGGGTTCGTTGTCCGTGCGATCGTTCGGGTTCCGTCCGGACCCAGACCCGGACTTTGTCCCGAAGTTCGGACGGACCAGCAGAACCCGAACTTCCAGAGGTTCGCTCAACTCTACAAACAGGTGGACTCTATTTACTAATTAGGTGACTTCTGAAGGCAATTGGTTCCACTAGATTTTAGTTAGGGGTATCAAAGTAAATGGGGTTAAATAAAAATGTACACCACACTTTTCAGACATTTATTTGTAAAAATTTTTGAAAACAATTTATCATTTTCCTTCCATTTCACAATTATGTGCCACTTTGGGTTGGTCTACTTAATAAAATCCCAATAAAATACATTTACGTTTTTTGGTTGTAACATGACAAAATGTGGAAAATTTCAAGGGGTGTAAATACTTTTTCATGGCACTGTATATCATATTTCCAATGGCTGATACGTCATGCGGGATCTCATTATCTATTGGTCATTGGTGTGGCTTGTCAAAATATATACAGAGAAAAATGTAAGCTTCCATTGCTGACTTTTTTTTAAATGATAGAAAGAATAACTATGTACAGTAATATATTGCAGCTGCATTGGTTTTCTTTGCTTAAGGCATATATTTTTAGCAAGGACAGAAAAATACATGTTAAAGTGGTAGTAAACGCAGAATTTTTATTTTAACCTACAGGTAAGCTAATAATAAAGCTTACCTGTAGGTTAAATGAATATTGTGAGTACTGTGAGTACCTGTGTATTGTGAGTACCTGTGTGTTGTGAGTACCTGAGTATTGTGAGTACCAGTGTATTGTGAGTACCTGTGTATTGTGAGTACCTGTGTATTAAGAGTACCTAAGTATTGGGAGTACCTGTGTATTGTGAGGACCTGAGTATTGTGAGTACCTGTGTATTGGGAGTATTGTGAGTGCCTGTGTACGGTGAGTGCCCATGCACTGTGAGTGTCCATGTGCTGTGAGGACATGTGTACTGTGAGTGCCCATGTACTGTTAGTACATGTGTACTGTGAGTGTCTGTGTACTGTGAGTGACCATGTACTGTAAGTGTCCGTGTGCTGTGAGGACACGTGTGTTGTGAGTGCCCATGTGCTGTGAGTGCCCGTGTACTGTGAGTGCCCGTGTAATGTGAGGACGTGTGCTGTGAGGACACGTGTACTGTGAGTGCCTGTGTGTTGTGAGGACATGTGTACTGTGAGGACACGTGTGCTGTGAGTGCCTGTGTACTGTGAGGACACATGTACTGTGAGTGCCCGTGTACTGTAAGTGCCCGTGTACTGTGGGGACACTTGTACTGTGAGTGCTCATGTGCTATGAGGACACGTGTACTGTGAGTGCCCGTGTGCTGTGAGTGCCCGTGTGCTGTGATGACACGTGTACTGTTAGGACACGTGTGCTGTGAGTGCTGTGTACTGTGTGTTGTGAGTGTTAGAGTCAGGAAGCTAGCTGTCAGTTAATTGGACAGAATATAATTTCTAATCCCCATTAAATTAGTAGGTACGATGCCCAGCGGGTCTGGGGATGCATCTCGGTGTACATCTTGTGGCATGTATGCGTTCCTTGATCATCAGTTTGAGGGAGAATACTGCTGTGCAAAAGCACGTTGTTTCCCTGTAAGCCCAGGTATCACGCACCTGGTGGCGGAGTCTGTCTTATGCAGGGAGCAACCACTCTTGCGCACCTGATTCTGCTGCCCCTGATAGAGTAGACAGGAGACCAAGAGTGCAGGATAGCACGAGGGCTAGATAGTCGCTGATGATGGTGTGAGATATTCCGGGTCGGCTCGTGCGGACAGGAGGGAAGGTGATTCAGGCTGGGTCGGCAACTGGCGGGTGGTGCGGTACAAAGGAGCAGGCAAACGGGTAGTCAAAGTCCAAGCAGAAGTCGTAATCAGGCGGGCAGCAGAGGTACCAGGGATCAGACAGAAGAGTGGTCGGTGCAGGCAGGTATCAAGCAGATCAGGGCAAGCCGGGTCTTCAGGGAACAGAATCAAACAACAGGAACAGAGCTGAGGCTCACAGGTACACTATACACTGTAGAACGGGCAGCACTGGCTGCTGGGTGTTGTCCACTTAAATAGGGCCGCTTGGCGCCAATGCCGGCGCATACACACGCGCAGAGGCGCACGCGCACACGCTACGTGCGCCTGCGAACAGACCTACAGACCTGGTTTCCATGGATAACAGGGTTTTCCTGACATTGCCCCTCCCCCCCCCAAGGGGCAGCCTCTGAATGCATTGCCGGGTGCTCACTTCCTGGCGGTTTCTTCTGAAAACTTGAATTAGTTCAGCTGAATGAATGTTTTCTTCTGGTTCCCATGAGTTCTCTTCGGGTCCATACCCCTTTCATTTCACCAGGTAGTGTGTGATCCCAGCCCTCTTTCAACAATCCAAGATGGCTTCCATCTTGAACTCCTCTCCGTTTACCAGAATTGGTTCAGACGGTCCTGCCTTCCGTCCTGGGAAGGGGTCTGGGACAGCGGATTTCAACAAGGATGTATGAAAGACCAGGTTGATCTGTAAGGGAGGGGGAAGGTCCAGTTCAAATGCCACCATATTGATCTTTCTCTTGATTGGGAATGGCCCAATGAATCTGCGTCCCAGCTTTTTTGAAGGGCAAGCTAACTTTAAGTTCCTGGTTGACAGCCAGACGCGGTTGCCGGCTGGAGTTCTAACCCTCCCCTTCTCTTGTCGAAGGCCTCCTTGTTTTGTTCTTGAGTCTTAGACAGAGTGTCCTGCAGGAGCTTGTTATTGGACTCCAAGAAACTTGTGACATCCTGTGCTGCTGGAACTGGGTTTTTGGAATTCAGATCAGGGAGGAGCGTGGGATGGAATCCATAGTTGGCCCAGAATGGGGACTGCTTGGTGGCCGAGTGAATGGTGTTGTAAGTAAACTCAACCAGTGGTAACAGTGCAACCCAGTCGTTCTGAGAGAACGAAGAAAAGTAACGAAGATACTGTTGCAGAGTCTGATTCATTCTCTCAGTCTGGCCATTGGTCTGGGGGTGGTATGCAGATGAAAAGGAAAGCTTGATTTCTAATGCTGCACACAGGGCCTTCCAGAATCTGGAGGTAAATTGGACCCCCCGGTCGGATACGATATTACGGGGAACTCCGTGAAGTCGGACTATTTCCTTGATAAAGGTGTTTGCTGTTTCAGCAGCTATGGGAGTACCCTTCATGGGTAGGAAATGTGCCATTTTTGTCATGCAGTCAACGACCACAAACTTTGTGGAGTATCCTTCTGATGGGGGCAGCTCCACGATGAAGTCCATGGCTAGCTGAGACCATGGGCGCTCGGGCACTGGGAGTAGGTTCAAGAGGCCCCAGGCCTTGGCTTTACCTGTCTTATTTTGGGCACAGATGGGGCAAGCACTGACGTACTTCTTGCAATCCTCCTCAGCTCTTGGCCACCAGAAGGACCGGGAGAGCGGTTCAGCCATCTTTTGAGCCTCAAAATGCCTGGCCAATTTGTGGTTATGACAGAGACCTAAAGCCCTGAGTCGTAGGCTTGTTGGGACAAAAACCTTGTGACCAAACCATCATAGGCCATCTTTAGTTATCAGTCTGGAGTCAGAGGGACTGGAGGAGCCTGCTAGGCCCCTTCTTATTTGGGACAACAAATCCTCTTGGGTGAGCAGGAAGTTTCTTGCGGGAAGTATGGTGTCAGGCGGAGTAGTGACTCCCGACTCCGAGAACATCCGGGAGAGGGTGTCGGGTTTTACATTTTTTTGACCTCGGCCTGCAAGTCAGATGGAACTGGAACCTGGAGAAAAAGAGTGCCCAGCGGGCCTGTCGGGGTCTCAGTCTCTTGGCCCTTTTCAGGTACTCCAGGTTCTTGTGTTCAGTGTAGACGAGGATGGGGTGTGTGACCCCCTCAAGTAGGTACCACCATTCTTCCAGGGCAGACTTGCTCCCTATCCTCCACGTCGTAGTTCTTCTCAGGTGCAGATAGTTTGCGGCAGAAGAATGCTACTTGGTACCTTGTCGCTGGGAGAGAATGGCTCCTACTGCAGTTTCTGAAGCGTCCACTTCTAGGACATAAGGCAGAGCAGAGTTAGGATGCTTCAGGATGGGTGCAGACGTGAACAGAGATTTGAGTGTCTGAAAGGCAGCTTGGGCTTCGGTGGACCAACGGAACCGGGAGTTCTGCTTGGTCAGTTGGGTGATTGGAGTGATGATGGCCGAGAAGCCCTTAATGAATTTCCGGTAGAAATTTGCAAAACCCACGAACCGTTGGACCCCTTTCCTGTCTGTTGATGCCGGCCAGTCCAAGATAGTGGATACCTTTTGAGGATCCATATGGATGCCTGTGACGGAGATGATCAGCCCAAGGAGGTGGATGCTGGGTTGCTCAAAAGCACATTTTTCTGCCTTAGCGTACAAGCCATGTTGCCGGACTTTAGCAAAATGCTTGCGGTGTTCCTCAAGGGAGGAGGAGAAGATTAAGATGTCATCTAGGTAGATGATGACAAAGAGATACAAAAAGTCCCGAAACACATTGTTTACAAAATGTTGGAAGGTCGCTGGAGTGTTACATAATCAGAAGGGCATGACCAAATATTCATAGTGCCCAATGCGGGTATGGAATGAAGTATTCCATTCGTCTCCTTCCCTGATGGGGATGAGATTGTAAGCTCCCCGAAGGTCAAGTTTGGTGAAGATGGTTGCCGCACCCAACCTCTGAAACAATTCTGGGACCAGAGGCTGGGGGGTACCGATTCTTAATTGTAATCTGATTGAGTTCTCGGTAGTCAATGCACGGCCTTAGTGAATGGTCCTTTTTCTCACCAAAGTAAATACCAGACCCGTGGGAGACGTGGAGGGTCGGATGAACCCTTTTTCCAGATTGTCGTCAAGGTAGGCCTTGAGGGCCACTAGTTCAGGTTTCAAAAGAGGTTAGATCCTACCGAAAGGTACTTCAGCCCCAGGCAAGAGTTCAATAGGGCAATCGTAGGGCCTGTGAGGAGGTATTTTGTCAGCTCCTTTCTTGCTAAAGACATCTAGAAAGTGTTGATAGGCGGATGGAACCAGTAAGCGGGTGTCTGGTTCAGAATCTGAGTCCAGGCAAAGTAATGGGGGTGCTGCATCTGGCAATGCTGACGGCAATAGGAGGACCTGAACTGGATGGCCCCTGTGGACCAGTCAATACTGGGACTGTGAGCCCGAAGCCAGGGTAGGCCCAAGATGATGGGGAAGAGGGGAGATGCAATGGCATCCAACAGTAAGAGTTCCTGGTGGCCCACTGATGTCTTCGTAAGAAGAGGAGCAGTTTCATGGGTCACAGTTCCGGATTTAATGAAGGACCCGTCTGCCAGTCGGATAACCATCTTGTGGGCCTTTAGTTGCAACGGAATGCAGTGCAGTGCCGCGAAGTCCTGGTCTATGAAGCAACTGCACGCTCTGGAGTCAACGATGGCTGGGATTCTGATATTCCCTCCGGGAAGCTGCAGAGAGAGGAGAAGAGTAAAGTTGACCCTGCGGGATGGGTATGCCAATCTGGGTAGCAGGAGGACACTTTCCACGCTTGGCGGGGCACACTCTGACTACATGACCCGGTTCCCCACAATACAGACATAAATTCTGGGAGAAGCATCTTTGCCTTTCCTCGGTTGTGAGCGACGTGCGTAGAAGCCCTATCTGCATGGGGTCAGAGGAGTTCTGGGGAGAGGAGGTTACTGGACCGAGAGGAGCCGGACTTGGATAGCTGGGGACCCGTGGAAGCATCTAAGTGGGACACAGCGGTCCTGATGATCTTTAAGCGCGGCGTTCTCTGAGACACCGATCAATTGAAATGGCAAGTTAATGAGTGTGTCCAGAGTTTGGGGCACCCCTACTCGTGCCAACTCATCCTTAAGGGATTCGGACAATCCCAAACGAAATTGGAAGCATAGGGCGGCATTGGTCCATGCTGTATCTGCGCTCCAGCGCCAAAATTTGGTTATATAATCTTCCATGGGGCGACGACCCTGCTGGAGTGCATGCAGGGCGGCCTCAGCTGTGGCTGCCTGGTGAGGGTCCTCATAAAGTTGAGCCATGGCTTGGAAAAATAAGGTCAGTGTGGAGACCTCTGGGGCTCTCTGCTCCCATAGCCGGTGGGCCCATGACTGGGTTTTATCCTGCAGCAGAGAGATAACGAGCCCCAGTTTGGTGACCTCGAGGGAGAAGGTGCATGGCTGGAGGCCGAAGTAGAGCTCACACGCATTGCGAAAGGCCCAGAACTTGCGATAATCCCCTGAAAACTTGTCAGGCAGAGGGACCTTGGGTTCCAAAGGCAGGGCCACGATGGTGCGAGCTGCAGATGGACCAGCACCAGAGGCTGTAGAAGCTGAGAGTTCTTGTATCCGTTCCTCCAACTGGGTATAGCCCTCTTGCAGATTTTTTACTGCCTGTGTGAGACCAGCAAGGTGAGCACACAGATAGTCCATAGGAGAGTGGGTTCCCTGAGCAGACTCGGTCATGGCTGTCCGTTTCTGTCACACACCTGGTGGCGGAATCTGTCTTGTGCAGGAAACAACCACTCTTGCGCACCTGATTCTGGGGCCCCTGGTAGAGTAGACAGGAGACCAAGAGTGCAGGATGGCACGAGGGCTGGATAGTCTCTGATGATGATGTGAGAGATTCCCGGGTCGGCTCGTGCAAACAGGAGGGAAGGTGATTCAGGCTGGGTCGGCAACTGGCTAAGAACCTTAATATTAAAACTATCTTTTAATTAAATGATAAGGCTAAGAACCCTCTCTAAGATGCTGCGGCGTTACGGCGCATGTGCCGTGTATGTCCCGGCAAAGGCCCGGCAATAGGGCCGGACCTTGCGGGAAAGACGGGTCCCGCGAAATGCGCGGGAGTGATGTCTTGTGTCTCCGGCCAGTCACAGCGCCGGAGCTGTGTACCTGGAAGCAAGATCCGAGGGAAGATGTCCACTCCCTCAGAGGGGAACGAGCAGCCCAGTCGGATCTTCGTTTCAAGGTAAGTATTTCATAATGAGCTAGTATGCGGTGCATACTAGCTCATTATGCTATTGTCTTGCAGGCTTTTATTTATTTATTTTAATGGGTAGACAACTGCTTTAACTGTGAGGCTTCTGATGAATCTGTTGAGGTCAATGAATAGTTGAAAGGGGTCTGGTGTGGCTGAAGGGGCAAACGTGAGACTACTGCTCAATAAGGCAATTTCAGAGGAGGAGAAAGTGTGGGCTGACAGGTTGAAAATTTTGACAGTCTGCGGACTTTCCTTTTTGTTTCAGTGTCTACCCCCTCGTCTGCCTCGTCTGTGAGTTTTCTTTTCGGGATGGGCAGGGAGGTGAGGACTAAAAAAGAGTGGTCTAAGATGTTGGAGGTAAATGCACTTGGGGGGTTACTGGTGGCGTTGTGGGATGGTAATGTGGCAGGGGAGAGTAGGGAGGCGGTAGTCAATGAAATGAGTGTTGATGTAGGCATGTCTGGAAGTGATCCAGCAGTATAGTGTGGGGTGGTCGTAATGGGGGGCGGGGTAGTACTGGGAATAGGGCGGGCAAGGAGCAGTCCTAGCAGGTACAGCCAGAGGTGTACTGTTGCGGCGATGAGGGCTAATCAGAGGTACAGCAGGAGGTGGAGTGCTGGAGGTGGACGCGCTCTACAATCTATGTATGGATGTGGCTGATGTAGCAAGAGCCAGGCTGGTCAGAGAGAGCAGTATTGCCAGAGTGGATCTTGGGGGCTGGCCTCTCTGTGTTGGATAGCCAGGGAGCAGAATTTTTGGCCTGTGGTATGGACTGAGCATGGTTGGTTGGCAAGGACCAGTTGATGTAGCTGGCAGGTCGCACTGGGACCAACAGGAGTGGCTAAACTAAACTACAACTAAAGGCAACATACATATTTTAGTAAATCCTCATATAAATACCTAAAAGTTACACATGGTAATAAACATAATAACTGAAATGATTATTTTCCTACCATGTAGCTGTGATTGGGGTCTGTAATTCCCTCTATCAGCTCTCCTTTGCTGAATAGTGTAGTGATGATGGGAGAAGTTCTGCAGAGGTCAGATGTAATCTCCTTTCAGTGAACTGGCTTGTCTATCCGCCAGACATCCAACCTTCTATAATGCTCAGTCTATTTTACATAACACACACACACATCTGCCAATCAATAGCTGGGTGTGTGCTATGTAAAACAGTACAGGTTCATTTGCACACAGATCTGTCTAATAATCCATGTGCTTCTCCCTTCCTGCTTTCCTCTGGTAATTTGTAAACTGGCAGAAGTCTAGCTAGGAGCTAGAGCAGTGGGTAGGCAAAGGCAGGACATAGGTGGGAGTGAGCGGGGCTTCACAGACAGATCATGGTCAAAGCCTATTTGGGACTTCTGTGTATAATAAAATGCTTGAGATTTGCATGGATATAGGAGCCCCTCCGCCACTGATGTCAGGCCATTCTTGCAGAGAGAATAGACGCAAATGGGGACAATAGGAATTTAACACAGGCAAATAGAAAACCAGGAAATAAAGTTGTCACCTCACTAAAGGAAGTACTCATGACAGCAGGGGACAAGGTAGATATCTCACCATTCTTACTGCTTTTTGTGTAACAATCAGTGACATATTTAACAGACTGTATAGGTGCATAACATATTGATTTCTTCATTTTGACTTTAAAGTGATTCTAAAGCTTTGTTTTTTTTTTTTCTTTCTTTAAAATAACAAAGATGTTATACTTACCTCCTCTGTGCAGTGGTTTTGCATAGAGTGGCCCCGAACCTCCTCTTCTGGGGTCCTCCAGCGGCGCTCCTGGGACCTCCTCCGCATCGAGTGACCCGTCGGGGAAAGCTTCCCTGGGGTCACACGTGCGGGCGCGCTCCCATGTCCTGCTGTTTGTGTGTATTCACACAAACAGCGGGTCTCGGCCCCACCCCTCGGCCCCAGCGTCACTGGACCTGATTGACAGCAGCGGGAGCCGATGGCTCCCCTGCTATCAATCCAGCCAATGAGGACCCGAGACACCGGAGGGAGTGGATTGCTCGTAGCCGCCAATGGAACGAACGGGCTCAGGTAAGTAAAAAGGGGGGCTCTGGGGGGGTCACTATTGAGAAAAGATTTTTCACCTTAATGCATAGAATGCGTTAAGGCGAAAGACCATGAGATTTTACAACCACTTTAAAGCGGTTGTCTACCCATTTGAAAAAAAAAAAAATTACAGCCTGCAAGACAATAGCATAATGAGCTAGTATGCAACGCATACTAGCTCATTATGAAATACTTACCTTGAAATGAAGATCCGACCGGGCTGCTCGGACCGCTCTATGGGAGCGGACTTATTCCCTCGGATCTTGCTTCTGTGTATGCGGCTCTGGCACTGTGACTGGCCGGAGCCACGAGATGGCTCCCAGCAATGTCCGCCCCTATTGCCGGGCCTTTGCTGAGACATACACAGAGCATGCGCCGTAACTCCAAAGCATTTTGGAGAGGGAATATCTCCTAAACCGCACAGGTTTAGGGGATATTAATTTTACCTACAGGTAAGCCTTATTATAGGCTTACCTGTAGGTAAAAGTAGTAAAATTGGGTAGACAACCGCTTTAAATTTAGAAGGGGGACATGTAGGGTTTCTGGGAGCAGAGATGTGTGAGGGGATGGTGTGAGGGTCTCGATGTGAGACTCAGGGCCTTTTCCAGTTGAACATGCGTTTTGTCTTATAGTCCTCAAGATTTACTCAATTTGATTTTGATAATGTTATCTTCCTCTTGTTTGGTAATGAGTCTGAATTTTGTATATCAAGAAACGGGTAGATGTGATGTGTTTTTAATATAGTTTCCAAGCAGGGACTGTAGTCTGGGCAGCAAATCTGTGTATTTTGTGACTCTTTGTTGAATAACAATTTCAATCCATTTTTGGTACAGAATTCAGAGATATAGGACCATTCAAGGGCAAGAGTGGGTGAGAGAAAGGAGGTTTTAGGGGTTTCTGAAGCCCCTAGGGATAATTTTGTATAGCAAGTATTTTTGCACAAAGAATTTGTCCCACCATTGGAAGTTGATAGCATTAAACATGTCTTCTATTTTCCGTAATTGTGCACACAGAAGTTGTTATGCAGGAAGGGGAGGAAAATTCTGCGGGAAATAAAGTATATAGTTCATCTAGAATTCCAAACTTGGCTGATGCAACATCATGGATGATATCCATATTATGAGGCCCCTGGTGTCTATGAAGTGGAGATGGTGAGGTCGTGTCACCATGGGATAGGGCAATGGGGTGGATGACTGAGGCAGTTTAAAAACACCAAATGGCATATACACATAAAACAGCATGCAGATATATACATCAAAGGTAAAACATAAAGCTAGATAAATCATCCGGTATGCAAATGCACAAATAACATATGCGTATAGTCTATGATGACGAGGACTGAGGGGCCTTGGTCATTCTCCCGGCTGCAGGCAGCACAATGAACTGCTTCTATATGGTGAAAACACAAGACAAACATGTAACCTCTTGTGCACCTTGGGAGCTGGATGGAGAGAATTTGGGGGCATTGGATCTGTCTGTCAACCGCGGACCGTGGGTGGAACGTCCAAGGTGTGTATTTAAGTCTCAGAAGGTAAAATGCTGGCTTTAGAAGGCTGCAGGCTCTGAAAATAGCTAGAAGGAACTCTGTGCGAATATAGAACAGAGAAAGATCAGCGCCAATCTAAGTGCAGCAGTATAAAAACATCTTTATTAAAAAATGGTAACTCACAAGATAAAAGCCTTGTCAGCACATGTATAGCAATAGGCCTTATGTAGAGGTTCATCCACCCCTTCAGGAGGATTGGCTGCAGGCGGGGAACAGTGGTGCCTGCTGGTTACGGCTGAGCTAGTGGCTTCCAGCACTTCCAGAGACTCAGATGGGGTGACCGCCGCTGACGTAACTACTGGGTGCAGGTTGGAGTGGGAGGCAATGTTTGAGGTGACTTTTTATCTGTTAAGGATGGGCGGGTCGGGGCGGTGCTGAAGTCTCCACGCACTCTGGTGTCACGGGGATGTTTGAAAAGGGACTGAGTTTGCTGTGTGAAGAATGAACAGCACAGTGGTGTAGTGGTGAACACTTTTGCCTAACAGTAAAAGGGTCACTGTTTCGAATCCCAACCATGACAACACCTGCATGGAGTCTGCATTCTCTCCCTGTGCCTCCATGGCTTTACCCCTGTTTAAGTGACGCTTTTCGGCCGCTAGCAGGGCGCTTTTATCCCCCAAGAATGGGTTAAGAAGGGGTTAAAAGCGCCTGTGTTGCAGTGCTTCAGAAGCTCTGCCCATTGCAATGGGCAGGGGCGTTTTGGGAATGCTGTATACAGCGCTCCCAAACCGCGCCAAAGATGCTGCTTGCAGGATTCTGCAAGTGCACCGCCCCAGTGTGAAAGCACTCGGACTTTCACATTCGGGTGGCATGGGAGGCAGTTTTCAGGCACTTTGCAGGTGCTATTTCTAGCACTAAAACGCCTGAAAACTGCCTCAGCGTGAAAGGGGTCTAACAGTTCCTTGTAACAAGTCCTCAGTCTCTGGCAGCTGACTTGACTTGCAAAGGGAATGTAATGGCAGTGATCTCTAACAGTTTCTGTAATATGTCCTCAGTCTCTGACAGTTTCCTGCACCATGTCCCCAGTTTCTATCCAAACTCTCTAATTTTATGGACACTGCAGAGCGCCATACACTGATGGCCCACAGGTTACTCCAAGATTTAACCATTTATATCTCTATAATATTTCTCCAGTCGTCAGCAGTGCCTTTAGAAGGTCTGCCCGCCCAAGGCTTAGCTGCATAGATCCAGACATGTCTGCTTCCCATCCTGTGTGTGTCTTCCTCCACTAATTGATTTATTTTATTTTAGAGTGGCTGTGCCTGGGCTTTGATTTAGTACGAGGGAACTGACGGAGATGCGACAGTCACTAATTGGGGCCTGTTTTGCCTTGGAGGAAAAGCGTTGTGCTCAGCAAATGACTTCGGCATAGAAAGGCGTTCTTTTTAGCTGGCCGTAGTTCTCCCCGAAGGTCATTTGAAGACAGCGTCTAGAGTTTTGAAGCACCTTCCATCCTTCGAATGGGAAAAAGATGCATTATAATCACAGGGCAATTCCAGCCGGATCTGGCAGCTGTGCCTTTGCTTTGTGCAGAATTCAGGGAGCTAATTTACTATCTCTGTTTTGCCTTTTAACATTACTTCTGCTGTTTTATGCTGCACGTTGACATTTCTCAGGTTGCGTTTATCGAGCTATGGGGCTAAACAGATTTATAGCAATTAGGAATTTTTTTTTCGTGGCTTACTGTCAGGGGAGAAGGGCTTCTATCAGGGTCTAGTTTTATTAGGTTTCCTCTTTAATTTCCTACAAGCGTGAGGGGAAATTGAGTTCACCTGAGATGCATGCCTTTTTATGTAAGCCTTAAAGTAGCCTCAGCGTTTTTTAGCTTAACACACAAAGCCAATAAAAGAATCATCCCCCAGTGAACAATATATTAAAATTCTTACCATAGCACTTGTAGCTTACAAATTTCAATGTTGCTGTATCCTGCTCTCTAAATGTTGCTTCCCTGAACTTCCAGTCTTCACAGGAAAGAGTTAACAGTGGACAGTGTAGTCTCCAGCCAGTCTGTTAGCTTGGATATGGGAAGGCAGTGGCAGCTGGTGCTCAATTTTTTTTTGGGGGGGAGGGCAGCTAATACTCCTGGCCAATCTGATTGCTTCTCTTCTCGGCCAATCCGGTCTTAGGACCAGCTTCCTGTCCTGATTGGCCGAGAGGAGAAGCAGGAAGACCATAGCAAATGTTGATTCGCTAATGTCATGAGTGGCTGCAGGGGCCGGGTGCCGGCAGTGGCAGCGCAAAACCAACAAGGCGGAGGACTAACCTCCTCAGCCTGATGGGTTGTCTCTGCCCGGGCTTCGGGTGTGGGACGTTTCTGAGTTCAACACTCTGCCACCAGTCAGGTTCTTCCCTTTGACTTAGGGCTCCCACAGGCACGCCGGGAGGCCCTCCTTGGGGCTGTACAAGCACTCGAACCAAGGGGTGATCGTGCCAGTGCCTCCAGCGAGAGGCTTCGGGGTTTTTTACTCACATCTGTTTGTGGTTCCCAAAAAAGGGGGGGGGTCCGGCCAGTACTGGACCTTAGGCCCTGAACCGGTATGCTAGGGCGCGGAAATTTCCGGATGGAATCTATCCACTTGGTTGTAGGCGCCCTGCATCAGGGGGAATTTCTGGCGTCTCTAGACATCAGGGATGTGTACCTCCATGTACCTATTGTCCACGGCTTCAGCGTTTCTTTCGCTTTGCAGTGGGAGACCTCCATTTTCAATTCATGGCACTCCCTTTCGGTCTAGTCTCAGACCTTGAGTTTTTTTTCACAAAACTGGTAGCTCCGGTATGGCGTTACTGCGACAAAGAGGCATTGCGGTAGTAGCCTACCTGGATGACCTGCTCCTGCGAGCGGAATCCGCCTCGGCTCGGGAAGAGAAGGTGAGGTTGTGACCTCGCTGCAGGGCTTCCGCTGGTTGCTCAACCTGCAGAAGTCGACGGTGTCTCTATCCCGTCGCCTGGAGTATCTGGGCCTGTTTCTGGACTCAGAGCAGGCAAAGGTTTTTCCTTCCTTCCAGCCAAGTTGCGGTCGCTGCAGTCGGCAGTGAAAACTTTCCTGTCGCACCGGCGGTCTTCCTTACGTGGGGGGCTGGGGCTCATGGTCTCGACTTTCAAGGCGATACCATCCGCCCAGAGTCACACTCGTCCCCTTCAACGAGCAAGTTTGGCTCGGTGGGACAGGTCCCCTCGATCCTTGGACCTTCTGATCCGTCTGAGTTCCCAGACCAGGGCGTCTCTGACCTATGGTTCCAGGACTCAGCGTTGATTCAGGGGAAGTCATTCCTGCCCCTTCAGTGGGTGATCATTACCACGGCTGACAGTTCTTTGGACTGGGGCGGGGTCCTGGGACAGCTGTTTGCCCAGGGCCATTGGTCGGCACAGGAGGCTCGCCTCCCCATCAATGTACTGGAGCTGAGAGCAATCAGATTGTGCTTTTTTCTCTGGATGAGATTTCAGGTTCATCCGATTCGAATTCAGTCGGACGATGCCACAGCAGTGGCGTATGTGAACCATCAGGGCGGCACAAGGAGTCCAGCAGCTACGGCGGAGGCAGCAATGGTACTGCGTTGGGCGGAATGTCACGTTCCGGCAATCTCCGCTGTTTACATTCCAGGTGTGGAGAACTGGCAGGCGGACTTTCTCAGTCGCCAGACGCTGGACCAGGGAGAGTGGTCTTTCCACCCGGAGTTGTTCAATCAAATCTGCCGCAGATGGGGGACGCCGGACGTGGATCTCATGGCGTCCCGGTTCAATCACAATGTGGAAACCTTTGTGTCCAGAACAAAGGATCCGTTGGCAGTGGCCACGAACGCTCTGGTGGCCCCCTGGGGCCATTACCGCCTTCTGTACGCTTTCCCTCCGATAAAACTGCTTCCACGATTGATACGCAGGATAGTGGCGGAGGGGATACCAATAATCCTGGTGGCTCCAGATTGGCCTCTGCGCACTCGATACGCCGTCGTGGTGCAAATGGTGGCAGACGTGCCTTGACGATTTTCTGTCTCAGGGACCCATCTTGCACCCTGCCTTACCCTCGCCGGCTTTGACGGCTTGGCTATTGAGTCCCAGGTGCTAAGAGACAGGAGAGTCGCCGACTCCGTGATCCCTACTTTGTTAAAAGCTCGCAAGTGTACTTCTCGCAAGATTTATCACCGCACCTGGAAGGCTTATATAGCTTGGTGCGAGGCGGATGGTCATAACCCTTGCTCTTATATCGTGTCCAGGGTCCTGACTTTTTTGCAGCAGGGCCTGAGCAAAAAACTGGCTTTGAGTACCCTCAAGGGCCAGATATCGGCTCTGGCGGTTCTCTTTCAGAGACCTTTGGCTTCGCACTCTTTGATTCGTACCTTTGTACAGTGTGTGCGACACGTGGTGCCTCGGGTGAAGGCTCCGATGGCTCAGTGATATCTGCATTTGGTGCTTTCTGTTCTTCAGAAACCGCCATATAATAGATCAGGGATTTCCTTACAATTGCCATCGCAGAAGGTGGCCTTTTTAGTTGCCATCACTTCCGCCAGACGAGTGTCTGAATTAGCACCACTATCGTGCAAGTCTCCCTACTTAGTCATGCATAAGGATAATGCGGTCTTGCGACCCTCTCCTTCCTTCCTTCCGAAGGTGTTCTCTTCCTTTCACATTAATGAAGATATTTCTGTGAGCAGACCGCCTTCACTACCGTTGATTTTTCCGGTGGAAGACGCTACCGTTAACATTCCTTTAGGGACTAGATAATATACCGCCAAAGACTTCTTGTCTTTCGTGGTTTACGTCTATAGTGACTCGGTAGCCTCGGAAGTGGGCTCCGTGGTGCACAGCGTGTGTGACATGTTTCCATGCTTAGTTTCTCACGCTTCGGTTTCCAGAGACTTTCTCTTGGCGGTCTCGGCTATAGACCGGGAACTCCCATGAGTTTCGGTCAAAAAACGAGTCCGGGACGACGTTTTTTCAGTCCTGGGACCTGTGCTATATTCTCGTTCCCAATAC
>BLSH010404920.1:3717861-3729576 GCA_018402905.1 Glandirana rugosa
GGAAGCTCGTGCAAGACAGGAGAGTAGTGGTTCAGTCCGGGTTGGCAACTGGCAGGCGGTGCGGTACAACGGGATCAGGCAAACGGATGGTCGGGTACAGGCAGGGTCGGCAACGTGCTGGCAACAGAAGTACAGTAGGAGCAGGCAAGCGGATGGTCGTAAACAAGCCGGAGTCAGGTGCGGGCAGATATCAACAGGTCCAAGGGAACAAGCCGGGGTCACAGGAACAGGAAGTCACACGAAAGTAGTCACCGGGGGTTTCACAGGTTCAGGGAACGTTGTAGAGCGGACAACATCTGCTGCAGGGCTCTGCTGACTGAAATAGAGCCGCCAGGCGCCGTTTCCGGCGCGTGCGCGCGCACGTGAGCGCGCGCGCACGCGGGTGCGCGCACGGGCGCGCGCGAACGCGCACAGGCGCGCGCACCACCGCGGAAAGGCAGAGATCGGTCCTTTCCTGACAGCCACAAAGTATTACACTTACAAAAGGCCAAACAGCACAAAGACAAGCCTCAAACCTGGCACAAAGTCATTTGGAGTGATGAGACCAAAATTGAGCTTTTTGGCCACACCCATAAACAATACATTTGGAGACGAGCCAACAAGGCCTGTGAAAGAAGGATGTGGATCGCTGATGTTTTGGGGATGTGTGAGCTACAAAGGCACAAGAAATTTGGTCAAAATTGATGGCATGAATGCAATATGTTATAAAAAAATACTCAAGGAACATTTGCATTCATCAACCAGGAAGGTGCGCATGGGACGTACTTGGACATTCCAACATGACAATGATCCAAAACACAAGGCCAAGTCGACCTGTCATTGAAGGTTCTGGAGTGACCATATCAGTCTCCTGACCTCAATATTATTGAGCCACTCTGGGGAGATCTCAAACGTGCATTTCATGCAAGACAGCCCAAGAATTTCCAGGAACTGGAATGGGCAGCTTTACCATCCGTGAAGATAAAGAGCCTCATCCACAAATACCACAAAAGACTTCAAGCTGTCATTGATGTTAAAGGGGGCAATACACAGTATTAAGAACTGGGGTATGTAAACTTTTGATCACGTCATTTGGGTAGTTTCTGTTGTCATGATTTAAAAATAGTAAATACAGTTGATTGATAATAAATGGCTTCAGCTAAACACTAACCATAAGTGAAAGAAATGTGTTTGTGTTCTCATTGATATTCTCTGAAAAATGGCCAAGAAATCATAAATTCTGCCAGGGTATGTAAACTTATGAGCACAACTGTATATGAAGTCTTTTTCCTTTTAATTACATTGTTTCTAAAAAAATGTGCTGCCACAAAGTCCCATTGGAGATATCTATATTGTACTAAGGAACAAAGGACATGCAGAGCTGTGTTCTGAATAGACAAGCTGTGTGCTGAACTCCCTCCCCATTACAAATGTAACTCATGTGTCGGGAAACTTCTTAGAAATGACTCATGCTGATAACAGAGGAACGAAGCACCAGAGAGAAATGACACTTAGACCTTTCGAGATAGACAAGTAAACACTACAGATATATGTGGTTTGTTCAGATTTCATGACTGAAGTTTACAACCACTTTAACCACTTTCCTTTTTTAGTTTTATGTAAAGAGTTACAACCCCTTTAAGGTTTCTTTTGCTGTCTATGTCCCCTTTAGTTTTATTCACTATATCTATATGTCCTGGTGACCGATGTTTGCCTCCCGATTAGTTAGAGGCAGACAGTGGTCACCAGGAGGGAAGATCCATTGTGTTTACTTCTTTTCCGCCTCTAGATGTCCTCAATATTTTGCTGCCAAGATTATTCAGTCTATTTCCCTTGAGCCCAAGCTGACATTGACCCACTCCCAGCCTAGAACTGAACAGTGAAGGAGAAGCAGCACAGTGATGAACTCAAACCTCAATCGCTCGGCATTTTCCTTCTGTCAGCAAGTTCCTTGTCAGCACATGAACTACCTTGTCACCACAACATGAAAGGAAAGGAAATCTTCCAATGGGGATGCTGGTTTCAGTGACAATCGTCTAAGAACAGATTTATGCTGCCATTGGGAGTATGTCCTTTCACGTCCTGCAGAGTCTACAGGACAAGAAGTGCAGTGAAATCTCCCTAATGGCTCACAGACTCTATCCAAAATAAAAAAAATACAAGTTTTGGTATATAAATAATTTGGAAAGCAGAAATCCAGGCAAAAAATAACAAGATAAAAATGAATAGCCCATTAAAAGATAAACTATTTGGGGCGCATGCATGAGGCGGACCCCAATCGCTGCAGTTTGACTCCACACTGCACGTCTCGGGCGCATTAACGGGCCTCCCTCTCGCTTACAGCAGCAGATTCCTTCAAATTTGATACCGGAGGAAGCCGCCCCCCTTGCCGATTACAGGGGCACTATGGGTCCATCTGAAAAATCCAAGACTAAAGCCGCAATGACACCAGCAACTCAAGATGGCGCAGAGCCCACCGAAAGAACACTAAGCATGCCGCTCGCCTGCAGCTTCAGAGGGATCCCCTGACAGCCTCTGTCAGTTTCCCAATGCCTTTCAGTCCCAGAAGGATGATACTGAAGTGTCCTGGCTGGAAAAAATCAGGGAAATACTGCGGGAGGAGCTTATCACAATATCCAAAAAGCTCACTTCTGATATCAAGAGAGAGCTGAAGGAACTGGGACAGCGTTCATCCTTCTCTGAGGCAAGGCTGGATGCAGCAGCCACTTTTCTAGATGCACATGAGACAGACCTGGAGGAGTTACAGTGTAAGATAACCTCCCTGCGCATCAGCTTGAAGATTCTGAAAACAGGGCTCGCCGGTGTAACATTAGAGTTTGTGGGCTCCCAGAAACTATTACAAATTTGCAAGGCTCCATGTTAGCTCTATTGCAGGAATTGGTTCCTTTTATTCCACCAGACAGATTGGAACAGAGTGTATAGAGCTTTGACCCATAGAGCTCAGGATGGTCCACCATGGGATGTTATCTTAAAATTTCACTATTACTGCACTAAGGAGGCAGTTATGCGGGCTTTCAGGCATTGCCGTTCGCTTACTTTGCAAGGCCATCCTTACCAAGTCTTCTCCGATCTGTTCCAATTGACTATACTGAAACACCAAGCATTAAAACCCCTCCTACAGCTCCTGCAATCTCCTTTAGAATCTCCTTTGACTATTAGGACTCTCATTATGATGCCACGACGTTCGCAGAATTTTGTACTCACCTTCAGTCAATGGGATTAGAACTGCCAGCTGACCTTCACTCTCAGCATACTGTATCCTCACAAAATCAGAGCACTATAAGATCTACTTCAGGGGGATCTACACGTCCAAATCACAAGCCAGGCCCTCAAAAGTTGCAGGCCTTGCAAGTCCTTCGCTCCCAAGTGTTCCAGCCCGTTGGCAATGATCCTCTTAGATGCTAGCTTTGGCTCCTATTCTTCCTCCACTGATAGAGGTGGTCTATGGTTGAGTAACGTTCTGTCTTGAGTAATGGAATATATTAGGCTTCTGGAGATGGTTACCCTTAAGACCGTCATAATGGCTCTCAGCTCTTGTGATGGGAGTTCCCAATGTTTTTTACAATGAGGGACTCTCACGCTCGGTCATGTGTTTTTCGGTAGGGGGGATTTGTTTTGTTGTGTTTTGGGGTTTTTTTTCTCTGTTTTTTTCCCCTTTACAAGCTATTCTGCTTATTTTTACATGGGAAAGTTCTTCATGATGACAAACTGATGTTTATTCTATTCCAATGATGAACAATCATATTAAGGTTATGGGGGTTCCCCTCTTTGCAGTGAGGCCTGGACTCAAATCTATGGGCTCGTTTGACCCTCTGGGGTCAACAATTTCTTAGGCCTGAATAGGTGGGGCTTTGTGTCCCTCACTGGTGGGCCGCTCAGGGGGGAACCTATTGTTATTGCGTTCTACAGGTTGTTTATTATTATTATTATCACATAAATTTCTCATATTTGTGCAGTTTTCCCATTTCTGCTTCATGTTCCGAGCAGACAAATTTTGTATTTCCCTCTCCTTTCTCATCCCCTCCCTCTTCTTTACCCTTTTCCTTATGTTACTGAGAATACTTATATTATGTACTGTGGTCTATATCAAAACTAAATGTCTCAGAAGTTACCATAACTGGGAACATGGCTTGATACCTGATATAGACCTATGAAGGAGAGGGTTGTGTGTTTTTCCCTATTATTTATTTATTTTTCTTCCCCTTCCATAATATTGATTATGGGCATCTTGCCATTATCAAGGATGATCTTTTGCTTTGGGGGCCTGTCGCGCCCGAGGTGATTCATGCCTTCCTCATTCCATTTCCTGAGATGGCTCCCCCTTGGTGTGGAGCCTATCTACAACCATTGGTTGGCTCCACACCTTCGAGTGTTGGGTGCCTAGAGTACAATTTTGGTGCCAGATTTTTGCCCGGGCTGGGCTAGTTCCTAGCTAAGGCTTTTCTCCTTTTAGTTCTTTCGTTTCTGTTTTCTACTTTTTCCTTTCTTTTCTTTTCTCTCTTAACACGGGGATCCAATGGCCATTACAGTGGATGTCCTGTCCATAATTTAGGATTTCCCTTAATTGGCTTTCCTTGAATGTTCAGGTACTAAATTTGCCCCAAAAATGTACTAAGGTTTTCCGTTACCTCTATTCTCACAGAATTGATATAGTTTGTTTACAGGAAACGTACTTTGCAACTTCCTTGACCCCGCAATATTTTGCCGCCCGGTATCGCCAGGTGTATTACGCTACTGCCTCTACCAAACAGTGTGGAATCCTGATTGTGTTCCATAATCGAGTTCTTTTCACTTTTTAGAAATCCAATGCAGACCCACAGAACTGTTATCTGTTACTTCAGGGTACCCTGATGAATCTGGAGGTGACAATCTGTTCTTATCATGCTCCCAACGAGCGTCAGCTCCCTTATCCCATCTATTTAACCTAGTACGCACCCACTCAAAGGGCATTTTGTTCTGTGGAGATTCTAAAATGGTGCTCAACCCCAGTCTGAACCGTTCTGCTCTTAATACAGGGGGTGCGGACTCTCTTTCTAGATCCTACAGGGATCTCCTAAATACTATAGGTGTAGTGGACATTTGGAGAGAATTACACCCTTTGACAAAAGATTATACTTATTATTCCCACCCTCATGCAGGCTACTCTCGTATTGACAATGCGTATGTCTCTCGCCAGCTTATTCCTCCAAGTGTCCATATTCGCCAGCACACCATAGATCACGGTCCAATTGTAGAGAGATCACATCACAGTGAAGTGCAATGTTTTGGAGCCACACAGGACCCCTTCGCATTACATGCCTGACGAAGGGGTACTGCGCGGCTCCGAAACGTTGCACTTCTCTGTGATGTGATCTCTCTACAATAAAGAAAACTTTGGATGGTGATCCATGGTGTGCTGGCGAATATGTACACTTGCATGGCGTTTCCAGGACCCAGCTGGTTATCGCTGCAGCACCCATCCTTGCAGGAGCCTTGTTTGCCAGGAATGTGTATGATAGGAATATAATAGATAAGCTTAGTCCTCCAGTCTGCTCGGCTTCTATACTAACAGTGCCCTGGTCAGATCATGACCCAATCTTGGTAGTTTGTAGTTCACTTTTGCTTAAGCCCCCGTTATCTAGCTGGTGTCTGAATAATTCCCTCCTATCTCATGATGAGCTTGTCAATGACTTACGTTCCCGTTCTGCGGAATATTTTCAACTTAACATTTCTTCTGTTTCCTCTCCAGTTCCCCTATGGGAGGCGTATAAAGCAGTGATACATGGTCATTGTTGGGGGGTACCCTTGTCTTAGGTCAGATAGACTGATAGCCCTGCCTGGGTTGGTCCTCATCTCAGCGAGCTCGGAGATCAATTCGGTTGAACAAACACAGACATGCAGTGGTGTTGCTCAGAATGATCTGATTAGTGCTTTATTCTCTCAGTTTGTATAGTTATTTTCTGCTACTCAGAAAGACATAACAAGATGGAACAGTTCTCATAACAAATGCAATGAAAAACATAACAGAAATAATAGTCAAAATATGTGACGAGAATGGAACTTGGCTAGCAGATGCATAAGCGTCATTTCAGGGAAATTACATGTTTTGGTCAAACTTGCTTAGCTGGTGGGAAATGTGTGTGAGAACATCTATACACAACTTTTAACTAGTTTGAAATGGCTGCTGTAAATCAAAATGGAACTGAATAAGTATAGCATATTACTTCATATTACTTCACTTCCCCTCTTAAATCATGTACATGATTTCTTTCTAGCTATCTTATAATTTTCCATGCACATTACATAAGGCAATACATCTTTGGATCTGCTAGCCTTCTCCATTATACACATGCAGCATTTAAAGCATAAGTAAAGTATCCCTAATTCTAATATATATCCACAGATATATTTCCTTAAAGGAGGACATTTTACTTAATTTCCTTTTTTTTTTTTTTTTAATATACTATTTCCACTATCAAAGGATATTTCATTTAATTCTATACTTTGTGCACTTTTCTATGTATGCGTTTACCATGTTTGGAAAACAGATTCAAAATAATTGTGATCCCATTGTTTATCATTAGATTCGCTCAGCACATTTTGTTATAGTATACGTGTAGTCCTATCATTGTGTCCTTGCTACTAAAGCCTCATCCAGGACATTATTTGGGAGGGGGTCACAGCTGCACTGGGCACTCATGACCTAGTACTATAAGTTCCAGCATTCACAAACAAACATACACAATTATCTCTCTAAAATCACTTACATTTTTCCCATTTGTGTACAACACATGCATATCATTCTATCACTTTTAACTCTCTTTAATATTTCCCTGCTTAAATTAAGTCTTACCTTCCTTATCTTGTTCTGATATCCCTTGTACTGTAATCCCATACTTCACATACTGTAGCTTCTATGATCAAAACGAGCAGCCATAGTGCTCATCCCATATTTCCTCTCTGACAACATATCAAGTCTTCTGTGCCATATAAGTGAACTCTCTCCCGTGTCATCTAGGACTAAAGGTTTTGGTGTGTAGCATTGGATGAATCGGCACCATATTGGGTCCCGTCTCGTGTATGTGAAGGACTTAAGATGTTAGTCAAATCTGCTGCATCAGCGAATCTGACCAACAGAGGGAGCCTGAGCTGGTGGGTTCCTCAGTATGAGAATCATCAGCTTCAGTAGTCCCTATACCAGTTCCTCCCATGGTCTCACCCTGATTTGAAGGGGTCTGTACAGTAGGGGCAGCATGCTGTACTGATGTTCTCTGCATGTCTATTCATGACAGCGATTTGGGACAGACAAGAAAAATATTTCCCACCTGCCTTATTTGGCTTCTGAGTCCCTTCACAGTTAATCCTTCCTGGAAGGCTACCTGTGCATGTAAATTAAACCTCAATATTTGGATCCTCGGTTTACCCTCTCTAAATAAAGGACCCTTCCCAATTCCTTGGTGGTAACCCCCTGGTACAGTTGCTACCCAATATGTAACTGTTTCCCTGATCACAGAATAAAACACCACTTACACATTCATGACACTTACCTGACATTTACAATTCGTATTCTTATACTTTAAACATCATTTCTTATGCTCTAAGCGATAGAAAAGACAAGCAAAGAGGTTCTGAGATATCGGACTCAACCCGTCAGTCTATTTCAATATATGTGTACACATTTAAATTTTTTGTGTTACCAAAACACTTTTTTCCGTGTTACCAAAACACTTTTTTTTCGTGTTACCAAAACACTTTTTTTCCTGTGTTACCAAAACACTTTATTTCCGTGTTACCAAAACACTTTTTTTCGTGTTACCAAAACACTTTAAGTCTATCTCTATCCCGCACAGATCTTTTAAACTAAGGATAGTCATGAACACAGGTCATGGCAAGGCAAAATAAAATTTTAACTTACCGGACAGATGTTTAGACTATCCTGCCGACTACGCCAGTTTGTTGGGGGTACCCTTGTCTTAGGTCAGATAGACTGATAGCCCTGCCCGGGTTGGTCCTCGTCTCAGCGATCTCGGAGATCAATTCGGTTGAACAGACACAGACATGCAGTGGTGTTGCTCAGAATGATCTGATTAGTGCTTTATTCTCTCAATTTATATAGTTATTTTCTGCTACTCAGAAAGACATAACAAGATGGAACAGTTCTCATAACAAATGCAATGAAAAACATAACAGAAATAATAGTCAAAATATGTGACGAGAATGGAACTTGGCTAGCAGATGCATAAGCGTCATTTTGGGGAAATTACATGTTTTGGTCAAACTTGCTTAGCTGGTTTGAAATGTGTGTGAGAACATCTATACACAACTTTTAACTAGTTTGAAATGGCTGCTGTAAATCAAAATGGAACTGAATAAGTATAGCATATTACTTCATATTACTTCAGTCATCTTATTCAACATGCCTCCCGGAGGAAGAGCGAGTGGCAGGCTGAAATTAACCGTCTGGTAGCTGAACAAGCTTCTGCCACAATTGAGTTAAAACGTCACTCCCCGACTCATAATAGAGGTTTGAGGACAAATTGCGGGCATGACCTTGATCTTTGCCTAACAGATAGGGTGGAATGCCACTTGCGCTGGACTAAACAAAAGTTTTTATGCCAATGCTAGCAAGATGGGTTCGTTACTGGCTAATAAACGTAAATCCTTTGAATTTCGGAGACCAGCTTTGTCACTTAAAAAAAAGGTTTTAGGTCCGAACATCTAATCCAGTTAAGATCCTGGATGAATTTCGTTTTCACTTAGCCAAGCTTTATTCTTCGGGAGCTACTACTTCTAGCGCTGAGATGCAAGCTCTTCTACAAAACTCAGCTTTATCTTCTATACGACAATCCCATAGCAGTAAGTTCGGGGCTGATATCACTGAAGATGAAGTGTGTCTTGCAATTAAAGCACTTAAAGTACATAAGCGCCCTGGGCTGGATGGCTTTATGGCCTTATTTTATAAAAAATTGCCGGATATAGTGGTCCCTCATTTTACAACTATGTTTAATAGTGTGAAGAAAGATGACCATTTCTCCACAGATATGTTACGGGCCTCAAAAGTGATGCTTCCGAAACCTGAGAGAGATACGCAGTCATGGGTGAATTTTCACCCGATCTCCTTTATCAAATATATGGGGTGCGAATCTTCTAAATTTCCCATTTCACAAGGTATGTGTCAAGGCTGCCCATTGTCCCCACTTCTCTTTATAATAGCCCTCTAACCTTTGGTGGAACACATTCGCTTGAATCCCGATATTCGGGGAATGGAATTGGCTGGAGTGCATCATAAATTGGTGTTGTTCACAGATGATGTCCTAATGTATGTTATGCCTCCTCATACCAGTCTCCCTAATTTACTGTCACTTCTTCAGGGTTTTGCCTCCTTATCAGGACTTCAAGTTAATCATACTAAATCCCATGCACTAAATGTTTCATTGTCAGACTCGGTTCAACATTCTTTGGTAACTAACTTTCCATTTCAATGATCACCTTCTCTTTCCTATTTGGGGTTCAATTTGCCCTCGACTTACCATACACTATACACGCTAATTATCCCTCCCTTATCAGACCACTCACCCATTTACTGGACTTGTGGGATAAGTCTATGATCTCTTTGTTGGGCCGCATCCACGTGATCAGGATGTCCCTTCTCCCGAAACTCCTGTTCGCTTTTCATGTCCTGCCAGTTTCAGTCCCCCCACATATCTTGCATTCTTTGCAACGTCATATTCTCAAATTTGTCTGGGGTTTGACCAGACCGAGACTGAATCAGGAGGTACTATACAAACAGAAGCGTGCAGGTGGTCTGGAAGTTCCAAATTTCATACACTTTTATAAGGCAGCGCAAATTGCTACTTTGACACAGCTATATGCTAGAGTTGTCTCCTTTGTGGACATGTATTGATCTAGTGGATGTGGAACCTATTCCGTTATTGTCGCTCTTATGGCTGCCCACTTACTTTCGTCCTAAGTCTTTAAATCGCATTTTGTCTCATTCGCTAGCGATTTGGGACTCAGTGAAATTTTCTGCAGGGCTACTTTTACCTCACCTACCTCTTTTGGAGATTTTCAATTGCCCATAGTTTCCTCCAGGGTTGGCTGACCCCCATAGCTTTCATTGGTGACGCTCTAAAGGCCTGACTTTCTTTTCTCACAACCAGAGGTGTATACAATTTTCAGCAGCTTCAGGAGATTTATGCCCGAGATAGATGCCATTATATGTAAATCTATTACTTCCTAGACTCTCTGGTTAGAAATTATGATGGTTCCCGACCTTCGACTGCGTTTGAAACCAGATGCCGTACTCACCCAACTACTCGGGGCTTCGTTTCGCTGCTTTATTATTCTCTTCTGGGAGCCTCTAACACTCAAGCCCCCTCTTACTGTGCATGAGGGGAGGCAGATTTAGGAGCTCGTTAATCCTCTGAGGACTGGTCCAAGATGTGGGAGGCCCTTTTTCGGTCCTCCTGTAACGTTCTAGCTCTAGAGAATTAATTCAAAGTTATGTCTAGATGGAGATAGATAAAAACTAACAGCAAACAGTAACAATCAACAGTTAGTGAAAAAACTGCTTGTGAATAAACATGGTGAATCACTTTAATCAGTTCCTTATCCAGATATGGAAGGTGTCAGGACATGTGGTGACCCACAATAAAACATGAACCTCCTCTGAAAGGGAAAAAACCTCCACAGTGCGATGCTAAAACTTTGCGGTGAATGCCCGCCACCAGTATACAGTGCACTCACCAGAAACTGGATATAAGCAAGCCCTGCATGGGTATCCTGTGTCTAAATAATGGTGCCCGATAGATGTGAGTATCCTCAGTTAGCATCCAGGTGGACATGCAATCGGGAAGCTAATCCATCCTCAATACCCTCGATGGGGTGAATACTGCTTGAAAAAAGCTCACCAGGAGCCAAGGAAAAGCTGATATGGTGTAGTATTTATCGGATACCAATAGTACATGTACAAAAATGGTCAATAAAAACAAGTATAAAGACACGTGCAAAAAAACGCCGCCCCAACCACGAGGATGTGGCAATGAAACCGTCAGTGCGTAGGACCTTCTCAGAAGTGTTTCATGCTCAAGTGCATTGTCAAAGGGATCTGCCTATCTACAGTGGGGATCGAAAGTTTGGGCACCCCAGGTAAAAATTTGTATTAATGTGCATAAAGAAGCCAAGGAATGATGGAAAAATCTCCAAAAGGCATCAAATTACAGATTAGACATTCTTATAATATGTCAACAAAATATAGATTTTATTTCCATCATTTACACTTTCAAAATAACAGAAAACAAAAAAATGGTGTCTACAAAAGTTTGGGCACCCTGCAGAGTTAATATCTTGTACTGCCCCCTTTGGCAAGTATCACAGCTTGTAAACGCTTTTTGTAGCCAGCCAACAGTCTTTCAATTCTTGTTCACATTTACTACCTTTATTTTAGATATAAAACAACTGTATAATATTCTTACAGATTAGACATTAAACTACGGAAAACCTCTAAAAAGGTAGTAAGGAACCGAAGAAATACGTGTAATTATGTTTAAAAATGGACCCCACGGGTTTGAAAGCTAGGGGTGACATCTATCCGTCTAGGGAAACTGTTACGTGAACTCGTACTTTGTGAAGACTCTTCCAGGATGCGTGACTGCCAAAGTAACGGTGTAGGAGCACCAACCCCGCCGCAAAAAAACGTGCACAGAAATATGAACAAAAATAACTGGTAAAAACATG
>BLSH010404920.1:3744555-3761302 GCA_018402905.1 Glandirana rugosa
CCCCCCCCCCCCCCCCTCCCAAAAAAAACCCTGCAAAGCAAAGGCATAATGAGCTAGTATGTTAGCTCATTATGAAATACTTACCTTGGAACAAAGCTTCTTCCAGGTCTGTGGCTCCGTCCAATCACAGCGCGGGCTCCAGCGATGTGATTGGCGGAGACGCGCTGACGTCACTCCCGGGCATGCGCACGGGAGCCTTCATTTACAGCACATCAACAGAAGAAACGGCACCCTGGGCTACCCCGGGTGCCAATTCTTCAGTGCCCATGTGCTGATGACGTCTGCACATGCAGATACAGGGAATATCTCCTAAACCATACAGGTTTAGGAGATATTCCCGGGACCTACAGGTAAGCCTTATTGTAGGCTTACCTGTAGTTTAAAGTGGTTGTCATGAGTTGACAACCACTTTAAGCACCCCCCTCCCCCTCCCCTGCCACATTTGTCATGTCATTTTTTTTTTGAGGGGGGGAAGTGGGTACCTATTTTTGACAGGTACCTGCTCCCATTTCCACTCGGGTCACCTAAGCGATCCAAGAGGAAGTTCTCTCCCCCTCCCTCCCTGCAGTCTTCTGGGACACATCACAGGTCCCAGAAGATTGCCTGACCATTCAGCAGCCGCAGTACAGTGTGCACCTGGCTGTGGAGACACAAGCTGTCACAACCGGGTGCCCACAGTTGAAATGCCGGGGAGAGGAGAGGCAGAGAAGCGACAGTTCAGGCAGCTATATCGCTGGATCCTGGGACAGGTGAGTGTGTGTTTATTACGCTACACTTCTTGTAGCTGCTGACTTTTAATAAACCCAAAAACAACTGGGGCTCCTCTTTAAGTTTATATAAAAACACATTTAATGATGTATTATTGAACACTGAGCCACAATAATTTGTGTTTAGCTGTCTTAGTTCAAATTTAAAGTGAACTTGGGATTTGCCCTTGCAGAAAGAGCAGCAGGTTCACCTTAGTAACTTCCCCCTCCTCAGCAGAATGTAATTGCCTTCCATTAAAGTGATGCTAAATGCTATTTTTTTTTGGTTTAAAGTCAAAAAGATGTTATACTTACTTGCTCTTTGCAATGATATTGCACAGAGATGTACCTTACCTTTTCTTCTGGTAGTTCCCCATCGGAGCTGTACATTTCTTTTTGGAGGAGGCTCATGTGTGTGCATGCTCCCAAGCTGGGCTGTGTGTGTCAATAGACACACACAGCACTGGTAAATCAGTTCCCCTCTCCCTCTTCACAGAAGTTTGACTGACAACAGAAGGTTTTCTCCTGCTGCCCTCAGTGTCTCCTGTGACACCAGGAAGTGAGGGGAGCAGTGCTGGAGCCATGGCAGGAGCCAGGTAAATATTTAGGGATGGGATTGGGTAGTGGGGCATTTTTTAACTTATTGTAGAGAATGCATTAAGGTTAAAAAAAAAACCTTTAGAACTACTTTAAAGCCACCCTCCAGGTATAAAAGATATAAATTAATTGAGCTCCGTATTACTTTTTTCCATGTCCTTGTTGCTGATCCCCTTACTTCATCAACTATGCCATCCATCTTCTGCTGAACCCTGTAGTTCCTCTGTAGTAGCCTGCTGAACTTGCTGAAAAAAAACGTTATTCCCCTGTGGTTTCCTGTTTGTAGGACCGCTGGCTGCTATCAGTCCTGTACTCCCCGCCAGCGGTCTTGTAACTGCCCAGTTGTAGTTCTCTAGAAGCCGCACAGATGAACTTCCATGATTTAGTGGGCAGAGGGGGTCTCACAGCCTGTCTGTACCGCCCATTGAGGTGGTTTCCTCTCCTCCTCTGCTCCTTGCCAGCCCCACCCCAATCTCCTCTGTTATATTAAATGATGTGCCCCAGTGTATGTGTTTTTGTAAAAATAAGCCACTATATACCGCTCATGTGATTGCCCGCCACTCTCTCCTGGTCTGACAGCTGGAGCATGAGGGGCTGAGAATCCCCCATTGACGTCAGCCAGGAGGAGGAGAGGAGAGGAGGAGAGAGGCAGACGGTCACAGGAGCGCTGACCGGCGCTATGAAGAAGGTGTACAGGGGCTAAGTTAAAAAAAAAAACACATACACTGGGCACATCATTTAATATAACAGAGGAGATTGTAGGCATAAGACACGGTAATGTTATCAGGAGGGGAGGGCCGAGGAGTGGATTGGAGCTAACAGGCGGGGGGGGGGGGGCAGAGGACAGCTGTGGACCTAAACTGACCACGGTGTCAGGGCTCAGCAGTCATGATAAACCATGGTCAGTTTACTGGGGGGGGGAGGGCAGAACCAGGCTGGAACAGCCAGATATTTTAGAATATATAAAGGGCCAAATTGCACAGCACAAGCACTGCCCTATATAACACGCCTTAAAGAAACAAGATCAATATTTTTTTTTTTTAGGGTTACAACCACATTAAATCCTTGTTCAGTTTTTATTTCCTTCTGACCACTGTCACTAGGTCTGAAAATGATATAAAATGTAAAATTTTGAGTTGTCAGTGGAATAGTAAGTAAATCTTCCAATGGGGACACCTCTTCCTGAGAACTGACTAAAGCCAGGCACACAGGCCGAATGTCAGGAGACACCGGACGGTTCAATAAAAAATGGGCAACATTCGGCCTGTGTGTATGCCAGCCGGTCTGCCAGAAGCCGGTCATTTGGCCGGCTTCTGTCAGATAAGCATGCTGGTAAAACCAACAGCTGACCAGCTCCCGATCAGTGCTCTCAGCCGATGGCTGAAAGTGCTGACTAGAGTGTTCTAGCGGGGGGGCCATACCTCTGTCAGAACACAACAGCTTAGCGGAGGAGATCACTGTACTAACATTGGATCATTACAGCGGCCATAAACCAGAGCTGTCAGTTTTTTTTATTCAAACCACTGGGTTGAATGAAAAAAAAAAAAACTAATAGTGTGTACTAGTCGTTAGTGTTTACTAGGCTTTAGAGAGAATTTCCCTTACTTTGGGGATATCTCCTCTCATGTCTTCTTGTTTTTTGAGACAGAAAGTAAAAAAAAACAAAGGCTCAACATTGTGACATAGACAGCAAAAACACTTGATAGGTGTTTGACTTTTTCCTAACACTACCCAAAACTAAAAAAGAGGTGTTGGCATAAAATATCATTTAAAGCAAACTCACACAAATTGTTTTAAAGGGTCTACTAAGGCCTTGACCTGCATAAACCATCTCAAAGCTTTCTTTGAAGTATCTACGTTGGCCAAGCTCATTGTGTTAATTGCTTCTACCAGTTACTGTTGATTAGTTCCAGTTCTCTGTGCCAGAGGGGTTACCATTGTCAGTTATGCATCCATATCAGTCCGGCCAATTGCTGCTGGAAAGCTGATAAATTATTTTGAAAATAATCCATCTTACTGTGAGACATGATAATTAGGGCTGTCTAATGATATTAAATTAGAAATTAAAGGTCTAATTGTTCTTATATTGATGTTTAAAAACAATTAGTAAAAATACAATAAAAAAAGCCAAGATTTTTTTCCTTTCTGTCCACTTGAAAACAAATGCATCCAAAGAAAAATGACCCAATATTCATTCCGTTGATGGGAATACTTAATATGTAATCTTTGTTTTTAAACCCCTAAAAAGTCTAATTTAGTATAATGTAATTATATAGTATACATAACAAATAGCACAGTGGCTTTTTGTTTTTTTGAATACCTAATTTGAGGGTACCTGCATGGAGTTTCCATGTTCTCCCTGTGATTGTGGGGTCCGGTTACCCCCTACACTCTAAAGACATATTAGTAGGTTAATTGGCTCCTGTCTACATTGATCCTTATACGTCTATGTAATACATGTGAGACAGGGACCTTAGATAGTAAGCTCTTTTAGGGCAGGGGCTGATGTGAATGTTATATATTTATAGATATATACTGCATAAAGAGTGTTCCTTTAATTTTTTTTTTGAGCGGTGTATAGCATCAAGTCAATTAAGCTCATGGGCAGGGCCGTCTTTAAGGCAGGGCAAAAGGGGCAGCTGCCCTGGGCCCTGTCATTGTTGTGGGGCCCAAAGCAGCTGCCTCATACTTGCCAACTATCCTGGTTTAAATTCCCTTGTCCCTTGAAGTTTTAGTCCTGTGCTGTGTCCTGATATCTCAGTGTAAAATACTGCTACTAAAGCTTCCCAACTCTGCCCATTGATATGTAAATAGCGGTAACATTCATATGTAAATAGTGGTGGCCAGCTGCATTGATATGTAAATAAAGGCTGCATTCATATGTATATCATAACCCCCTGAGGTCATATTCACCATCAGCTATACTGAATGCTGCCCACTGGGGAGACAAAGGCATGCTTGAAAGTCCACAGCACATGTCAGCAGATGCGTGAGAGAATCATCGATAATTGATGGCACTGCTGTGTATCTGCTAAAGGGCAGCACATTTCTGTGGTGTCAGGAAAGCGACTTTGCGATCCCCAGTCCATGGTGTGTAGGCAGTGAGAAGATGATGTGATGTAACCTCTAGCAACCAATCTGTGGGAAGTAATGTTGTGTAGTAACCTCTAGCAACCAATCAGTGAGCAGTATTGATGTACAGTAATCTCTAGCAACCAAACAAGCAGTAATGATGTGCTGTAACCTCTAACAACTAATCGGTTAGCCATAATGTGTGCTGTAACCTCTAGCAACCAGTCAGTAAACGGTAATGATATGCTGCAACCTCTGGCAACCAATCGCAATCACTGCCTGATTTGATTCAGTAAACTGATTTTGAGTCTAGCTGCTATTTATTGTATGTTTGCCCAGGGTCCAATGAATATTAAAGATGGCCCTGCTCATGGGATATTGATCTGGTTAGTTAAGTAGCAGAGGGGGTTGTTAATCAGTTTCAGCTGCTTTGGTGTTAATGAAATTAATAAACAGGTGCACTGGTTGGGCAACAATGAGACAACTTGCAAAACAGGAATGGTTTTACAGGTGGAGGCCACTGACATTTTTTTCCCTATTCATCTTTTCTGACTGTTTTTCACTAGTTTTGCATTTGGCTAGGGTCATTGTCACTACTGGTAGCATAAGGCGATGCGTGGACCCTATAAAGGTTGCACAGGCAGTCCAACTCCTCCAGGATGGCACATCAATATGTGCCATTGCCAGAAGGTTTGTTGTGTCTCCCACCACAGTCTCAAGAGCATGGAGGAGATTCCAGGAGACAGGAGACAGGCAGTTACCTGAGGACCCAACATCCTCTAGTGGGCCCTGTGCTCACTGCCCGGCAGCGTGGAGCTCGATTGCCATTTGCCATTGAACACCAGAATTGGCAGGTCTGCCACTGGCTCCCCATGCTTTTGACAGATGAGAGCAGGTTCACCCTGAGCATGTGACAGACATGAAAAGGTCTGGAGAAGCCATGGAGCACGTTATGCTGCCTGTAGCATCGTTAAGCATGACTGGTTTGATGGTGGGTCAGTGATGGTCTGGGGAGGCATATTCATGGAGGGACGCCCAGGCCTCTACAGGCTAGACAATGGCACCCTAACTGCCATTAGGTATCGAGATGAAACCCTTGGACCCATTGTCAGATCCTATGTTGGTGAAGTGAGTCCTCCTGGTGCATGATAATGCCCAGCCTCATGTGAGGGAGAGTATGCAGCCAGTTCCTAGAGGATGAAGGAATTGATGCCATTTTATTGCCCCATGCTTGACTGACCTAAATCCAATAGAGCACCCTTGGGACATTATGTTTCGGTCCATCCATGCTGCCAGGTTGCATCTCAGTCAGTTCAGGAGCTCAGTGATGCCTTGGTCCAGATCTGGGAGGAAACCATCCATTGTCTCATTAGGAGCATGCCCCAATGTTATCAGGCATGCATACAAGCATGCGGGGGGGCCATACAAACTGCTGAGTCCCATTTTGAGTTGCTGCAATGAAATTTTGGCAAAATGGACTAGCCTTCTGCATCATTTTTTCACTTTGATTTTTGAGGTGTCTTTGAATTCAGCCCTCTGTAGGTTGATAACGTTCATTTCCATCAAACGATGTGGCATCCTTTTGTTCCTAACACATTACCCAGTCCATATCAGTATAGATATCCAACATGATATTTTTCCCCATTGAGAGCTGATGTGTTTTCAAAGTGTCCCTTTAATTTTTTGAGCAGTGTGTGTGTGTATATATATATATATATATATATATATATATATATATATACACACACACCATGTTACCAAAAGTATTGAGATGCTTGCCTTTACATGCACACAAACTTTGATGGCTTCCCAGTCTTAGTCCATAGGGTTCAATATTGAGTTGACCCACCCTTTGCAACTATAACAGCTTCAACTCTTCTGGGAAGGCTGTCCACAAGGTTTAGGAGCGTGTCTATGGAAATGTTTGACCATTCTTCCAGAAGAACATTTGTGAGGTCAGGCACTGATGGATGAGAAGGCCTGGCTCGCAGTCTCTGCTCTAATTCATCCCAAAGGTGTTCTATCAGGTTGAGGTCAGGACTGTGCAGGCCATTCAAGTTCCTCCACCACAACCTGGCTCATCCATGTCTTCATGGACCTTGCTTTGTGCACTGGTGTGCAGTCATATTTGAACAGGAAGGGGCCATCCCCAAACTGTTCCCACAAAGTTGGGAGCATGACTTTGTTCCAAAATGTCTTGGTATGCTGACTCCGTAATAGTTCCCTTCATTAAAACTAAAGGGCCAAGCCCGACCCCTGAAAAACAACCCACACGCTAATCTCCACTCCACCAAATGATTTGGACCAGTGCACAAACAAGGTCCATAAAGACATGGATGAGCGAGTTTGGGGTGGAGGAACTTGACTGGCCTGCACACAGTCCTGACCTCAACCCGATAGAACACCTTTGGGGTGAATTAGAATGAAGACTGCGAGCCAGGCCTTCTTGCCCAACATCAGTGCCTGACCTCACAAATGCGCTTCTGGAAAAATGGTCAAACATTCCCATAGTGTGTCTCCTAAACCTTGTGGACAGCCTTCCCAAAAAGGCTAAAGCTGTTATAGCTGCAAAGGGTGGGCCAAAGCAATATTGAACCCTTTAGACTACGAATGGGTGGCATTAAAGTTCATGTGCGTGTAAAGGCAGGTGTCTCAATACTTTTGGTAATATAGTGTATGTGTGTGTGTATATATATATATATATATATATATATATATATATATATTTATTTACTGGATATATGTGCGTATATGTGTGTAAAGCACTGCGTGCTATATACATGCCACCAATAAAAATTTATATACATAATACATTTTTAGCACTCAGCCAGAGTGTCGGATACCTGGTCCCCCACTGCACTCTACTTCCTTCCGTCGGTCCCTATGTCCCTTCTGTATCCTGCAATGACCTAGGTATCAGCAGGAGGAACACCAGCATTCAATCCTCCAGAAGTGATGAATGCTAAACATTTTTCGGCAAACTTCAGTCTTCAATGCAGCAAAGTTCAGTAATGTAGGCTGTTAGATAGGTACACATCATCTGCTTTGTTTGCAGGTATGCCTTTTTTGTTTCAATAAAATCTCTTTAAAAACTGAGAAGCCCCATTAAAGCTGAACTCCAGGATAAGCAAATATTGTCTAAATACAAGAGCCATGTGCACTCTTGAGTCTTGGTGTGCTTTGTGTATGTCTTCCAGATCTGTGCAGTAATCCTGTGGGAAACATTATCTCTGTGCAGGAGCTTCTTGTAATAAAGACTGCTCACTGCTGCTCTGTCTTCTTGTGCAGGCTGACTGGTCTAATCTCCTCCCCCTCCTGTAGTTTTCTGCAGGAAGCCTTTAGTAGGCAGTGCCTGTTGGTCCCCTCCGAGAGCTCTGCTCTCTGCACAGGCTATGTACAGGCACACTGCTACTTTTACAAGGTAATGTCTGGGTTTGCAAAGGCATTTATTGCACACAAAGTGGATTTACATTTTATGCAGCTATCGAGGAATATATTTAAATTAATGTTTTTGTGCCTACTAGAGTTCAGCTTTAAGGTCAGCATGCATAATAGTGAAGCCGGCTCTTAGCCTTTTTCACCACAAGTAGTGCATAAAGGGCAAATTAATCAGTTTGTTTTTCTATAAAAAATGTCTAATACATAAACTAAAAGAATAACACATTGCTTCTATTTTGTATCTATCAGTATTTAACAGCATTTATTTTTCCCTCCAGGTAGTTGCGGTGTTAGTCATCCAGTACTTGTAGCAACTATAGAGGCAGAGCCTGAGGGTCTCAATCCCCCCATGTTGGTTTCAGATGGAGCAAAAGCTGTGAAGATTACATGGGCTGTGCCTAAAATGCCTAATGGGGTTATAACTGTATACACCATCCACAGGTAATATCATGGTCTAGGAAGGTGTGTGCCTTTTATAGAAGTCTGTGTCTTTCTGTTTCCAGCAAGCCATTCTGTATTTAAAGCTTTAACGCAGTTGTAAACCCTAACACATACATAGTAAAGTGACAGGCCTCAGCAGTGTTGCCAACCACCTGCAGCGTTTTTTACTGGCAGAACATGGAAAATTTACTAGCAGAGCACATTTTTTACTGGCACCTTGAAAAATAACAGAACTCCTATTAAAAACTAAGACAATTGATATTTAAACACAACATGGAAACACTAACAATACCCATATCAAGTAATTTCACTGGTTTACACTTAAAAAATCAGCACAGCATGACAAATTATCAGACCCTGATATTCATAGACAGTTGTAAAAATCACTGATTTTTACAAACTGTCAGTAAATTTACTGGCGGTTGGCAACCCTGGGCCTCAGGTGAAACACAGCGATGAAACAAATCCTCCTGCATAAGTTGTACCTGTTTATCTGCAGTTTTCTTTCTCTTCTCTACATCCGTACAAAGTCCAGGATTTATACAGCTTGTCTGAGCTTTGGGAAAACAGGGGGCAGGGATCTGAAGTCAGACTATGTAGAGCTCAGTGAGGAAAGCTCTGAGAGCTGATTGGAGGGGAGGAAAGGGACCCCCTCCTTCATACAGCACACAGGAACAGAGCTGAGGCTGTTAATCACAGGTTGTGGGCTGGAGGTCCCTCCTCTGTCACCTTTTTTTGCTTGGTGTCAGGAAAACTTGCCAGAAGTGATTCATGATGATAGCAGAGGAATGAAGCAGTAGACAGAAATTGCTCCTAATTGAGACAAGTACATACTATAGAAGGATATGCTTTGCTCATATTTAATGCTAGAGGTTTACAACCACTTTAAAAGTTTATTGAACAAACTGGGTACTGTGAAACTGGGTAGGAAAATAGAAATGTACACAATTATATACATACAATTTACAATAAACAGTATTGTGCTGCTGCTGAAGGAATATAAGTAGATGGCAAATTTCACCAGTGATGCTCAAAGCGGAATTCCACCCAAAAGTGGAACTTCCACTGATCTGCCCCCCCCCCCTCCGGTGCCACATATGGCACCTTTTAGGTGGGAGTGGGGGAATGGGTACCTGTTTTTGACAGGTACCCTACCGCATTTTTGGGAGACGGCACCGTCCCTTGGAAGTTTGGCCCACCTTCTCCTTCCCCCACCGCTGGGCCAATTAGAAAGCGCAGCGCGCATGCGCAGTAGGGAACCAGCTGTGAAGCTTAAAGGCTTCACTGCCAATTACCCTTATCAGGAATGGCGGTGGCAGTACCCGGTAGTTGATCCAAAATCCGTCTGGGGTGCTGACATTGCGGGCTCCCTGGACAGTTAAGTGTCCACATATTAAAAGTCAGCAGCTACAGTATTTGTAGCTGCTGACATTTAATTTTTTTTTTCACCAGGCTCTTTAAGTAGATGTCAAATCTCACCAGCGATGCTGCCACAAAGGGGAAGGTGGATGCCAGTGGCGGCTGGCGAAATTTTAGGACGTCTCATAAGCCTGACCCCTTATCGTTTCCACCCATTGTGTCAGGAGTATACAGCCCAGCATCACCAGATAGGGTATACAGCATCACCAGGTAGGGTTATACAGAGTCAGCAGATAGGGGTATACAGAGCCACCAGATAGCAGCATACAGAGCCACCAGATAGCATTATACAGAGTCACCATATAGCAGTATACAGAACACCAGATAGCAGTATACAGAGTCACCAGATAGCGGTATACAGAGCCACAATATAGCAGTATATAGAGCCCCAGATAGCAGTATACAGAGTGACCATATAGCAGTATACAGAGTCACCATATAGCAGTTAGAGTCACCATATAGCAGTATACAGAGCCCCAGATAACGGTATACAGAGTCACCATATAGCAGTATCAGCGCCTCTTAGTGACCGGTCGCCGCTGGTGGATGTTCTTCTCCATATATTGTCCCCGAAATGCTTCTGTTTCCTCTTCTTTTAATGAAGGTTCATTGGAAGTATGGTAGCAGTGCAGAGCGAGTCAAAAACACTGCTTAAACAGGATTTTTTGCTATTATGAGATAGTGTGCAGCCCAAAAGAAAGAGAAATGGTTACAACAGCTAACATAATGAAGTCCCATTCTGTAAGCAAAACAATGACAGTGTTTGCCTTCATCTGGATCACCTAGGAGTTTAAGGTTTTTTGAGCTTGACGAGACTGTGTTTTTTTTTGCATGGAGTTTTCTTTTAACCAGTACCCAAATGCAATATGTGCAGTAGGTTAACGTCCTTCAGCATGGTGCCCCATGCTAAAGGGAAAGTAAAGCCAAAGCTCTTTTGGCCCTACTTCTCCTGTGATTAACAGGAGTGCAGTTCGTTCTACACTTCTGTGATCCATATGCAGCCAACAACGGGCCAAAGTCTGTTGTTGGCTGACATCAATGAGTTGATCCACGCTCTGGAGAGATCCCGACTTTAATGCCAATATCCACCCAGATACCTGGCCAGGCAGCTGGCTCAGCTTCTCAGTGAGCCGCTGAGAGCCTGAGCCAGCTGCTCCCACCCCTTGCAAAGCCCGGCACTTCAGTAAGCACTGGAGAAGCAGAGCAGAGAGCAGGTGACTGACAGTCACCGACTCTCTGTTCACTGAACGACCGGTTCTCGGTCTTAGAGGCTCAGTTCTTGGTTGGACAGATGCTGCATCCACCTAGGTGAGTATGACAGCTTGTTTTTTTTTTATGTTCCTGCGCTTCTCTTTTAAATCACATACTATTGCAGAACTAGGGGTGTGCAGCTGTGTGTGCTTCTTAGTTTCAAAGCTGGCCACCCACTAGTAGGTTTTAAAACTAACATTTATACAAACATTCATATGAAAATACTTAGTTCACGAGAATAACTTGATATATAATGCATCCAGAAAGTATTCACAGCGCTTCACTTTTTCCACATTTTTTTATTCCAAAATTGGTTAAATTAATTATTTTCCTCCAAATTCTACAAACAACACCCTATAATGACAATGTGAAAGAAGTCTGTTTGAAATCTTTGCAAATGTATTAAAAATAAAAAAACGAAAAAAAATACCATGTACATAAGTATTCACAGCCTTTGCCATGACCCTCAAAATTGAGTTCAGGTGCATCCTGTTTCTATTGATCATCCTTGAGATGTTTCTACAACTTTATTGGAGTCCACCTGTGGTAAATTCAGTTGACTGGACATTATTTGGAAAGGCACACACCTGTCTATAAAAGGTCCCACAGTTAACAGTGCATGTTAGAGCACAAACCAAGCCATGAAGTCCAAGGAATTGTCTGTAGACCTCTGAGACAGGATTGTGTCGAGGCACAGATCTAGGGAACGGTACAGAAAAAATTCTGCAGCATTGAAGGTCCCAATGAGCACCATGGCCTCCATCATCAATAAATGGAAGACGTTTGGAACCACCAGGACTCTTCCTAGATCAAGGGAAAGATGAATGCAGCAGAGTCATGAATGTACAGAGACATCCTTGATGAAAACCTGCTCCAGAGCACTCTGGACCTCAGACTGGGGAGAATCATCTTCCAACAGGAAAACGACCCTAAACACACAGCCAAGATAACAAAGCAGTGACTATGGGACAACTCTGTGAATATTCTTGAGTGACCCAGCCAGAGCCCAGACTTGAACCCGATGGAACATCTCTGGAGAGATCTGAAGATGGTTGTGCACCAACACTCCCCTTCCAACCTGATGGAGCTTGAGAGGTCCTGCAAAGAAGAATAGGAGAAGCTGCCCAAAAATAGGTGTGTCAAGCTTGTAGCTTCATACTCAAAAAGAGTATTGAGCAAAGGTTGCGAATACTTATGTACATTGGATTTTTTACCTTTTTTATTTTTAATAAACTTGCAAAGATTTCAAACAAACTTCTTTCACATTGTCATTATGGGGTATTGTTTGTAGAATTTTAAGAAAAATAATGAATTTAATCAATTTTGGAATTAGGCTGTAACATAACAAAATGTGGAAAAAGTGAAACACTGAATAATTTCCGGATACACTGTAACTTGGCAAATGTTGTTCGAAAGTACTTCAAAATTTTGTTCGCTATTTCACATTCTATTTTGGACGAAAACTAAACTATTGGTATAGATTTGTTTGTTCAAGAAAAATTTTCCATCCTGCTCCATCAAATTTTCTTGTCACTGCGGTTGAGGAACATCAATTTGACACCATCAATGATTACAAATCCAAACGGATGTTCTTAAAATGAAGATTCTTTAACGGAATCCTACCAATGTATGGCCACCTTAAGCAATATCACTAACAGCAACACTGACAACTGGATACCAGTTATTGTGATTGCAAGAGATTGTCTTTAGCTGTTACAGAATTTTATCTGGAAAGAGGCACATTGGCAGGTGAAGCCAGCAGGCTTCAAGCGATACTAAAAGTTTGCTTTTTTTTCCCTTAAAATAACTAACATGTTATACTTGCAAGGGTTTTGTACAGAGTGGCCCTGATCCTCCTTTTCTGGGGTCCCTCGGTGGTCCTCCTGGCTCCTTCTCTTCTCGAGTGACCCATCAGGGAAGCGCTTTCCCTGGGGTCACTCATGCCGGCTCGCTCCCGCGTCCTGTTGCTGCATCCATTTACACAGACAACAGGACTCAGCCCCGCCCCCCTGCTCCCGTGTCACTAGACTTGATTGACAGCAGCGGGAGCCAATGGCTCCCCTGCTATCAATCTATTCAGTGAGGACCGGAGCCCACGGCTAGAGCAGCTAGGTTCATGCCTGGTGTGGGAACGATTGGGCTCAGGTAAGTAAACGGTGGGGCTCTGGGGGGCAGCTGCAAGAAGAAAGGTTTTTCACTTTAATGCATTAAGGTGAAAAACCAGGAGGGTTTACAACCCCTTTCAGCTGTCATAATGCAATACACGCTTAAACAAATACATTTATTTAAAACGTTTTGAAAAAAATAATAAATAATAATAAAATTATTAATAATGAAGAAATGCACATTTTTTCAGCCATATTTTTCTATTTCTCCTCTTGTAATAAAAAAATATTGAGCAATATGTTTTTTAATAAAGTAACACTTAAAATCCCTATACTGTATATCTTCAAAGTGTATGTACAACTAAAACTTTTTTTTTTCGTTTTGGATAGGGGAAATTTAAAACCCCATTTAGGTTATGTTTTTGCTGTCTGTGTCCCTTCACTTCTTGTCTTTGAGATGCTACAGGAAGTGAGAAAAAATTCACATCTTAGACAGCTGCCACCGAAACATTAGAACAGTTTCCCCTCACCTGTTGCTGTCCCTCTAGTGAGGACACAGAATGCAATGATAATTTGGAAAAAGTTCTAACCCTTACTACTTTATCTAAAACTAAAAAAAAAAATACAAAAAAAAAAAGATTTTGCCTTTACATAAGCTTTCAAAAGCTTATTTAGGAAGGCAATTTTGTTTTAGAGTTATTGTTTTAGAGTAATTGTCAAAAGAGGAAGTTCCGCTTTAAGGCCTCCTCCCCCCGCTCCTGGTGAAGAAGTGGCACTTTTGGGAAGTGGGGGGGAGAGTGAGTACCTGATTTTGACAGGAAGCCGGCTTCCACTTCCACTCTGATCAGCTTGACCAGGGGTCTCCAGACTTTCTAAACAAAGGGTCAGTTTACTGTCCTCCAGATTTTAGAGGGGCCGGACTGTAGCCAGCGGGAACAGAACATATTTCTGGCATCAGTGGGAGCAAACAGTGCCCCATCTTTGGTATTAGGGGGAGAAGTGGCTTCCCACTGTTGATGTCAAAAGGAGGAATTATATCCCATTGTTGTCAGTGGGCAGAGAATAGTGTCTCATATCAGTATGATGAATAGTGCCCCCAGGACCAGATAAAGGCAAGCAAAGGGCCACATCTGTCCCCCAGGATGCAGTTTGGAGACCCCTGGCCTAGGCGATCAGAAGTTCTTCTCTCCCCTCCATACCTGCATCTTTCTGGGACAAATCACAGGACTTAGAAGACTACAGGACCATTCACAAGGAACAGCGCATGCGCAATGGGCAACCCGCCTGTGAAGCCACAATCTGTCACAGCCGATGCCCACAGTTAACATGCCGACCCCGGGAAGAGACGACAGGAGGGGAGAATGGCTGGATCTTGGGATAGGTGAGTGTCTGCTTATTAAAAGTCAGCAGTTACGGTTTTTGTAGCTGCTGACTTTTAATTTTTACACAGGAGACTGGAGCTCCTCTTTAAGTTACCCACCTGCTAAATTTGGTCTAGTCATCAAACCAGAAAAATGTGCATTTATTGTTTTTTTGCATATGAGTCTTCAAAGCATTGCAACCAAAATCAGTGGCTCCATGTTACATGTTAAATCCCAAATATGGGTGTTGCATGGTATAAATGGTGTATGTAGCCTTTAGATAACACATTCTCATTGGTTGTTTTGGATTGCAATATATTGCAGGCCCTCCGCTCTCTGAATAAAGCAGAAAGTGTCTGCATTGCAGTTCACTCAAATGATTTCTTAGGCATAACAGATAATTACAAGTATTATCCCATGACAGTTAAAATCCCAGGAACATAAGAAGTGGGGTTGGCATCAGTGGAAAATCCGGCAAAACCGAATTTGACAGCGTTTGATGTCATCTGATTATTTTAGTCACAAGGCAAACAATGATATAAAGAGTAATATGAAAGGGAATGTGTTACTGCAGAGCACCCTCCAAAGCAATAAACTTTCTGGCGATGTGACACAATCACCTCGCCATCATAATTGTGGCCTGTTTGATAGCTCTGAGCCGCACAGAAGGGCACTGAGTGACACGGATACATTTTGTTTTTTATTTCCAGTGAAATGAGAATAGCGCACTGGGGCTTCCGATACAATCGTTCTATTCACCTACATGAGCATGAATCACTCGACAGTTATTCCAGCTGAAGTTTAAATGTACTTAGACAACAACAATATTAAATCTCTCTGTGATAGCCGCATCACAGCAACAATTCCTTGTCTATTATAAAGAATGATACACCTACTACTGTAATACACATGTACAACAACATATAGTATACACCCAATATAGTGTATGTACACAAACACACATATACTGTATATATATACAGTGGATACGGAAAGTATTCAGACCCCCTTACATTTTTCACTCTTTGTTATATTGCAGCCATTTGCTAAAATCATTTAAGTTCATTTATTTTCCTCATTAATGTACACACAGCACCCCATATTGACAGAAAAACACAGAATTGTTGACATTTTTGCAGATTTATTAAAAAAGAAAAACTGAAATATCACATGGTCCTAAGTATTCAGACCCTTTGCTGTGACACTCATATATTTAACTCAGGTGCTGTCCATATCTTCTGATCATCCTTGATATGGTTCTACACCTTCATTTGAGTTCAGCTGTGTATATTTATACTGATTGGACTTAATTAGGAAAGCCACACACCTGTCTATATAAGACCTTACAGCTCACAGTGCATGTCAGAGCAAATGAGAATCATGAGGTCAAAGGGACTGCCTGAAGAACTCAGAGACAGAATTGTGGCAAGGCACATATCTGGCAAAGGTTACAAAAAAATTCTGCTGCACTTAAGGTTCCTAAGAGCACAGTGGCCTCCATAATCCTTAAATGGAAGATGTTTGGGACACCAGGACCCTTCCTAGAGCTGGCCGTCCAACCAAACTGAGCTATCAGGGGAGAAGAGCCTTGTTGAGAGAGGTAAAGAGGAACCCAAAGATCACTGTGGCTGAGCTCCAGAGATGCAGTCGGGAGATGGGAGAAAGTTGTAAAAAGTCAACCATCACTGAAGCCCTCCACCAGTCGGGGCCTTATGGCAGAGTGGCCCAACGAAAGCCTCTCCTCAGTGCAAGACACATGAAATCCTGCATGGAGTTTGCTAAAAAACACCTGAAGGACTCCAAGATTGTGAGAAATAAGATTCTCTGGTCTGATGAGACCAAGATAGAACTTTTTGGCCTTAATTCTAAGCGGTATATGTGGAGAAAAACAGGCACTGCTCATCACCTGTCCAATACAGTCCCAACAGTGAAGCATGGTGGTGGCAGCATCATACTGTGGGGGTGTTTTTCAGCTGCAGGGACAGGACGACTGGTTGCAAGACATAACCTGTCCACTACTCGTCACGGACAAAAAGAGGTGTATATGGCGAATCTTAATTCCGGTTTTTCAAGATAGAACCAGAGTAGTCTGGTCTCTTAGAATAAAGAGTGTTAGAACCTCAGGAAGTCCACAAAAAATCGTTTGAGGTACGTCCTAAAGTACACAGAACGTGACTCCTCTCCGAAAGCAACCCGGTGAGACGGTATTCCGGGGCTGACCACCTCCCGAAGTCACTACCAACTGAAAAATGTTGAAAGAGGGTAGAGGGCTGACGTAGAGACCTCGAGTCGGTGTCACTAGAAACCCAAGGAGAAA
>BLSH010404920.1:3771759-3783085 GCA_018402905.1 Glandirana rugosa
TTTTTACTTGATTTTAATTTATTTTCCCTATCCCAATTTATTTGTAGGGCACTTGCCCTAGTTTGAAGATGATTTTAGAACAGTTATATGGCTTCTACCGTTAATTAATACTTTTCAGACACAGTTTGAAGATGATCCACATTCACCTCCATTTTTGCTTTTTTTATGTTTTTATTTTTTTAAAAATATTTACAGTTATTTCCCTGTCCCCATTTTTTTGTAGGGCACTTGCCCTACCCTTACCCCCATTTTACTTCCTTTTGCAGCCCTCTAGGGCTTTCCAGGACTTTGTTACAGCCATTTTTGTGCATAAAAGTTCGGGTCCCCATTGATTTCAATGGGGTTCGTTGTCCGTGCGATCGTTCGGGTTCCGTCCGGACCCGGACCCGGACTTTGTCCCGAAGTTCGGACAGACCAGCAGAACCCGAACTTCCAGAGGTTCGCTCAACTCTAACCAGCAATCCATATCGGAGGAAGAACCTTATTGATTTGTAACAAGCGCGATTGACCGCCTTTAGTTAGACGGCCCACTCATTCTGGTAAGGGTCGGTGGGCCTCCCCCCTTCTGGTGACGGATCTCCTCTTTTTCCCTTCACATCTGATAGTGTGTGGGCTTGCACCAAGTGGAATTATATTAGGACTATGTATTTGGACTCTACGTACATTTATCAAAGCGTTGCACTTATGTTTTAATATTTCTTAAATTCTATCCCAGGAGAAGTGTGCTAGCAGTTTTTCGTACTATCTTGCAAACAGTGTTTACTATTTATTAGCGCGGGTGTATTGTGGTTTTTCATGTTTATTAAAATGGTTTGGATATACTTACATTGTTGTGTGTCATGCCCGACACAAGGGGGAAATACCATAGGTAAAGTCCAGCAAGCACTGCTGGTCCAGCTGCATCCAAAGTCTGCGAGCCTCCATAGGCTGATATGAATTGACGTCACTTCAGAAGATCTGCCTTACATGTTTTGACATGTAGCCATCATCAGAAGTGGTATTGAAGATCCATTCAGCATTTGTTATTGCAGTAGATATATATATCTTGGGTTATATATTTTTTTGCACACATGATTCTGGGCTGCATTTTCACTTTATTTAAATTTCAAGGTTCCATAATCATTTTTTACACTATTTGCACATATTGAGCTTTTTTCAGAATGGTATTTATAAATTGACATTTATTTTCACATACATTGTGATATAGTACCTGCTGATCCAAATTAATTAGGTCCCATATCCATGGCGTGGATTAATTATATATTCTTTGAACTCAAGATTTTGGTTTTGCCCTCGCTTTCATTCCCGTTGACATCATGTGTTTTGTTTTTTATTTATTTCTTTAAGTCATGTAAATATGAAATATTGCATATAATATTACATATTTATGCAGACAACATGTCTTCTGCAGTGTTTACTTCCAAGCAGTTTAGAGAGTATAATTAGATTCACTGCTGTATTCAGGCAGACAGTTGAGTGACTCGGAGAAGACATACATCTTTTCCTCTTCTCTAGTTCGTACATTTCTGTGTAGAGTACCAGTTAGGCTCGGTTCACGATATGAATCTCACAGGAATGCGCATTCCTGTTCGATTCACATGCAAGTCAGTACGGTGCAATTTGAGACCATTCGTTTTGAATGGGCTCAGTTCGCACTGCATCAAACGTAAAATAGTCCATGCACTACTTTTGGAAATCCACTACAACCAGTGTGCATGGTACATTTACACCATGCGATCCAGTGCAGGCAAAGGCACTGTGTTTGCAACCTGCGTTTAGGGTGTCATTAACTTAATATTGACAGACAGACAGTCCACAAGTGAACAGCTACTGCTGGGCGGTCTTATTAAGAAGCCCAGAATGCTGTAGCCATGTATTTCCAAACTTTAAATTCTATACTAATGTTTTTGAGGATCCATTTAAAAACTACAAAAATCAAAAACATTATATATTCTATTAAATAATGCAGTTAGAAGTATTATTATTTAAAAACATTACATGTATTTTAAAGTGGAGGAAAGTTTAAAGGAGAAGTACAGCGAAAGCTTATTTGGCTGTACTTCTCCTGTGGATCACAGGAGTGCAGTCCGTTCTGCACTCCTGTGACCTGTTTTCAGCAGACATCAGGCTGAAGCCTGCTATCGGCTGATGTCACAAAGCCGGTCCAAGCTGGGGAAAGATCACAACCATATGGTCTGGATCCACCCAGTAGCCTGGACCAACACCTGGCTCAGCCTCTTAGTGAGCCACTGAGAGCCTTAACCAGCCGGTCCCAACTCCAGTGAGCGTGCCTTGGGGGGCGTAGAGCAGACAGTCACCAGCTCTCTGTCCAGAGAGAGCACTGAGAACTGGTCAGGGGTCTTTGATTGCTCAGTTCTCAGTCTTAGAGCCGGCAGGGGACAGATGCAGCTGGGAACCTAGTTATTCAGAATTACAAATCTTTTGCCATGTTACACAAATCATGTATATGCATCTCTCCTGCATATTTACCAAGTTTCAGCAAAGCATATTACCACTTTCACCAGTTTAGTGCAGAAAGAGCAGTGGATGCTGGCTATTTATTAATTGTGGCTTTTTACTCTTGTAATATTGTATTAATTAATGTCCTCCATACTCTCCAGTAGTATAAATCAGAACCAACATGCTTGCACCAATAATCGTTGTAGAGTCCCATCAACTGAGGTTAATCTTAAGATCTCTTCCCATATAAGCTGCACAGGCAAAACTGGGTTAAAAAGTACATTAACCTGTCAATTCATCTATATGAATCGTGAACAACATTTGACAGCTATACTGTTCTGTCAAATTAAAATTTCATAGGCGTCTTCCACACTTAATGCTGATGTACATTTTAATCTGACAACCTGCAGCTTATTTTCAGAGTTACAAGTAGCAGCAATACAAATGCGTTTGAGGAATGCCTCACCTAATAAAAATGCTGCAGTGTTATGTTATGTATTAAAGGAATACTTTAATACTATTACGACACTGTAGCACATCAGAGTCTACATAAAAAGAAGGTATTTATTTTTTCAAATAGCAGTTTTTAATATCAATTTTCAATGCTCAATGAACAGTAAGAAATGCAAACTCAGTATACACAGTTGCATAAGTATCATCAAAATGTATACATCATCAGTCTGATTAGAATATAAGCTTGACAAAGCAACAGAAGTCATTAACTCTGGAATACATGTCAATGCCAACGAGAAAAAAGAAAAAGGAAGTGATATATCACTTCTATATAATAATGTATCAAACTGTAGGTTATCACTGAGATAATGAATTACGTAACAGTATACAATTATAGGGGAAAAAAATAAAAAAGGGGAATAAAGAGAAATGGAACAGAAAAAGCGGGAAAAAAGAAATGGATCAGAGCGGTTGTTAGGTCACTGGTCAGGGTGGGCCCTCCTGGAGATACTATAGCTCCCAAACACTGTTTCCAGTCTATCTTGCATTCTAGCTGTCATTCTCTCCATCAGTTCAACATCTGCAACTCTAGCATGTAGAGCTTCTGGAGCAGGAGGAGAGCGCCTTTTCCAACTGAGTGCTATGAGGCACCACGCGGCTGCAAGAATGTGGCGAAAAAGCTTCTTTTGGATTTTAGGCATTTTCCCTGGGGGGAGGCCTAATAAGAAAGACTGTGGTGTTATGTGGATCATTGCCCCAAAGAGTTTGCCCATTTACTGCTGGACAGAGTGCAAAAAGAAGGTATTTTAATTGCATCACTTCTATCCTAAATTAAAAAAATATATAGTGGGATGAGCTCTACCAATCATACCTGTTTTCCCCAGGTCAACTGTGCATCCAGAATTGCTGGTTTATAGCACGGATACTGCCTGATGATAATCCAAATTGCATATAGCTTTTTTTCAGGCTTGTTGGTCATTATCAGCACAGTATGTAGAAAGAATTTCTTCTATAGAGTAGAGTTAGGGGTGCGGACCGCTGTTTCAGGCTTGTTGGGCATCATTGGCACAGCGTGCATAAATCACAGCTTCTATCTAGTAGGGCTTGCAGGTTCAGAAAGAAAGTATAACTAGGCAGGTTATGGTGAGGTGTTCTTAAAAGAACACATGTACTGTGCTTCTAGTACAGTGATCCCCAAACTGTGGGCTGCAGGACTGATGTAGCCTTTTGCTTGTCTTTATCTAACCCTTGGGCAATGACACAAAGGGGCACTATTGCTCCTTCTGACACACATGATGGGGAACTATTCTTCACACTGAAACCAATAATGGGGCACCATTGCTCTTACTGATACCATCTATGGGACACCAACTATAAGAGCACTATTTCCCCCACTGACACCAATGATGGGGCACTATTTCTCCCACAGACACTGTGACGGAATCGTCCAGCACCAGACTTGGGTGCTTCTGTCAGTACACAATTTACTTTAGTCTGGAACCAGGTATTATAGCTGAATATTGCACCCACGATCTAGACACTTAGCTTAGGTGCAAACTGGAACTCTTTATTGAAAACTCACACAGAATATATAGCACACAAGATCATGTAGCCTGATCACATTATCATATAGAACGAAAACTGTACATAGGAATATAACATAGCTAAGGAACAGCCAACATAAACAATATGCTAATCCACATCTAGCAACTAATAGCTGACAGTGATCTAATTAACATTAACTAATTAACAACTAGCCACTTAGACAAGCCTAGGTGCCCAGACCATTCAGCACCCAGCCCACAACCCTGGATACACAAAGTACATTACACATTATTATAAGTATTAACACATAACATCCCACAATGGTTCGATAACAAGGTAAAGTGGACACAATATTAATCACATCTCCAAGAGTTGAGAAGACATAAAGAAAAAATAGGTGACTCAATTAACAATGGGAACCCACACCTAGGAGGCACACAGTAGGACAGACATACTTAACAATAAACACACAACACCTTAATAAACAGATTATAGCAGGAGACCCCAGTATCAGATTGGTTTTAGCTGATTATATTAACCTCTGCTCTGAGCAGTGGGGGCCCGCCCATAGGGGCACCCGGGCACCGCCCCCCCCCCCCCCAAAATAAGTCCCCTTAAAAAAAAAAAAGTTTGTTTAAATTAGCATAGTGCACTGTGTTCGGGCGTCGGACACAGTGCACTATAGGAAGTGTGACGTTGTTGCAATCACATGATTGCAGGTGTTACGCTTCAGTGGCAGGGTTTATTCCTGCCTTGAGGCGCTTTGCTCTGCGCCTCAAGCCGCCTATTGGCACCTGGTACTGTCAATCAATCACCGCCATCCAATAAACAGCGGTGATTGATCTGGAGGAGCCTCAGTGTCACTTCCGGCCATGGAGACTGGAGAGAGAAGGCTCCAGGCTCAAGCACGCTCACCCTCAAGTGCTGTCTGGCCGCATGCCGATCTCTGCAATACTCCTGTCTGCCCACTAGATGGGGTAAGTGCTTGTCCCGACTTCGGGGGGGGAGGGGGCCGCCGGGGGGGGGATCGGGCCGCCGCAAACCCCTATCTGGTGACTGTATTACACTATCTGGGACCCTGTATGTGCAATACTCTGCATTTAGTTTCCTATGAATTACTATGTGCAATGCTCTGCATGGAGCTCCCTATGAATTACTATGTGCAATGCTCTGCATGGAGTTTCCTATGAATTACTATGTGCAATGCTCTGCATGGAGTTTCCTATGAATTACTATGTGCAATGCTCTGCATGGAGTTTCCAATGAATTACTATGTGCAATGCTCTGCATGCAGTTTCCTATGAATTACTATGTGCAATGATCTACATGGAGTTTCCTATGAATTACTATGTGCGATACTCTGCATGGATTTTCCTATGAATTACCAAGTGCAATGCTCTGCATGGAGTTTCCTATGAATTACTATGTGCAATATTCTGTATGGAGCACGAACCACCGCAAACCCCTACCTGGTGACTGTATACACTATCTGGGACCCTGTATATCCTATCTGGGACCATGTATACCCTATCTGGTGACTGTATACACTATCTGGGACCCTGTATACCCTATCTGGTGACTGTATACTCTATCTGGGACCATGTATACCCTATGTGGGACCATGTATACCCTATCTGGGACCATGTACACCCTATCTGGGATCCTGTATACCCTATCTGGGACCCTGCATACCCTATCTGGGACCCTGTATACCTTATCTGGGACCATGTATACCCTATCTGGGACCCTGTATACCCTATCGGGGACCCTGTATACCCTATTTGGGACCCTGTATACCCTATCTGGGACCCTGTATACCCTATCTGGGATCCTGTATACCCTATCTGGGGCTCTGTATACCCTATCTGGAACCCTGTATACCCTATCTGAGGCTCTGTATACTGCTATATTGTGGCTCTGTGAACTGCTATCTGGGGCTCTGTATACTGCTATATGGTGACTCTGTATACTCCTAACTGGTGATGCTGTATACCCTATCTGGGGATGCTGGACTGTATACTCCTGACACAAGGAGTGGAAACTATAAGGGGTGGGGCTTGTGAAGTGGGAGGGGTCAAAAAGGAAGGGCGGGGTCTGACGCCCCCCCATCCTAAAATTTCATCCTGCAATCCTCTCCAAAAGTCCCTTTTCTGGCTGGGTCTGTCACAGACACCAATTATGAGGGCACTGTTTCTCCCACTGACACCAGTGATGGGCCACTGGCTGACACAAACAATGGGACATAATTCCTTCCACTGACATCAACAAAGGGGCACTATTCCTCCCACTGACACCAACAAAGGGGCACAATTCCTTCCACTAATACCAAGAATGGGGTGAAATTCCTTCCACTGACACTAATGTTGGGCACAATTCCTCCAATTGACACCAACATAGAGCACAGTTCCTTCCCCTGACACCAACGATCAGGGACGATTCCTCCCACTGACACCAACAATGGGCACAATTCCTTCCACTCATGCCGATGATGGCGCATTAGTCCTCCTCTCCTCTCCTGACCACTAACCTTTTGTTGCTCCCACTCACCACCAATTCTGGAGCATTTTTTTAGTCACTGAGCCTAAGACATTGTTTACTCAGTGACCACTTATGCTAAGGCAATTTCTACTCCTGCTGGCTACAGTCTGGTCCTCCTAAAGTGTGAAGGAATATGAACTGCCACTTTAGTAAGAAGATTGGGAGGTTGTCTGCTCTTATGGGTTTCTTCAATAAGGCAACGCATTGAGGAGAAGAGAATTTATAATGTGGGTGTTCTATAACCCACAGCAGCCAATGAGAAAATATCTCTTAAAGTATGTAAAGCCACAACACAGTAAACACAAATGTCATCCAGATAGTCTGACATTATTTTATTTTTTTTTATTCTTGTTTTTTTTTTTTTTTTTGTCATGTGTTCTGGATCTTGTCAGTGGAGACTCCAGATCCCCCCTTTGCAGCTTTCCAGTAACAGATCACTTCTAATTGTGAACTATTACTAACTGCAGTAAGTCAGCAATATAGTTGATCCGTTACTACAGAGCAAGGCAAAACAGACCCGTATTACCTGCTACAAAGTGCTCATATGGAGGGGTCTGTAGCAAGATCAGAAACCCAGGAGCTGATTGTGGATTGCGTTTCTATGGACCGTGGTAATAAATGGTATAAAAAATGTCCATGTTCCATCTTTGCAATGCAAACCACAATGCACAGCATGTGCAGGATATAGTGCTTGCAAATGAATTGCACCACAACACACAGTAACCGGTATTCACACTCATTGCAGTAGCACGCATTTGTCACGTATTACTGTGATGCATAGTTGTGGAGAAAATCCTAATACTAAAAGGTGTAGCACTAAGATAAGAGAACCATTGCACTGTGTTATTTTGAGCCAGATGATATCCTGTAACATGCCCCGTCCATTTGTCTGAGTTCTTTTCCTGACGCTTTTCAGTGGAATATGCTTTTTATCCACGCATCATTTTTATTCCTAATCAAACTACAGTAGCTTGAAAGAGCACTTTAGAAAATCTCTCCTACATCTCACATAATGCCACAAGAATTGACCTATTTAAATTAGGACAAAAAAGTACTTTGTGTCAAGCAGTATGGAAAAAATGTTCACCTCACATTCGTCTCCCCATCGTATCGTGGCGTAATGGTAAATGGAAGCTTTTCATGATCGCTGTGTTAGATGGCGATTATCTACCCATGCAAACACGTCTATAAAGGACAAGAGTTTTGTTTAAGCAATGATACAGATAAAACAACCTCTAGACAGAGGGAAAAAAGGTTCATTTTTATTTTATGCTCAAGAGATGCTCGTGTTCGCCTGGTAGCATATGTCTGAGAAATATTTTTTTCCTTTTAAAGGAACCTGCCAACAGAGAGATACATGAGCTGCTGTAGCTGACTTATTGAAGTGTAAGTTTCAGGGTTGAAATCCTGGCTGTAGCCCTGGCTTCATTACATAGTGAGACACTGGATACTTAAAGAAGAATTCCAGGTATGGATATTTTATGCATGGCTACATATGTTTAGCTTGGACCAATGTAACTGTATATACCATACCTGGCCAATCCCCCTAAAAGCTGAGAATCTGTTAGGAAGAGTGATCTGTTCAACTGTTTGGCGTCTGCTACCCCTGTCCGCGGTGGTGCGCGCCCCTGCATGCCGGAAACGGCGCCAATCGGCTCTATTTAAACCTATGGAGCCCAGAAGCAAGTGCTGTCCGTTCTACAGCGTCTGTGACCTGTGAGCCCCAGCTCTATCCTCTGTTCCTGTGTGACTACCTGTTTCCTGTTTGACCCGGCTTGCCCTGACCTGCTGATTTGCTGCCTGAACCGACCCCGGCTTTCCACGACCATCCGATTGTCTGATCCTCCTGTACTTCTGCTGCCAGCCTGATAACGACCCTGCTTGGACTTGACCACCCTTCTGCCTGACCCCTCTGTACCGCACTGCCTGCCCATTGCCGACCCAGCCTGCATGACCATCCGTCTGATCTGCACGACCCTCTGGATCATCACTTCATCATCAGTGACTTCCAGCCCTCGTGCCATCCAGCACTCTTGGATCTCCTGTCTGCTCTACCAGGGGTCCTTGAATTGGGTGCGCAAGAGTGGTTGTTCCCTGCACAAGACAGACTCCACCGCCAGGACTGTGACAGAATCACTACTACCACTACCCCTGTGATCTCCACTTGCTTCTGGGTCCCCTGCTGAGTGGCTGCCCTTCTGCACTCTCAACAACAGAGGTCAGCACTTGGCGCGGGCACCATTCAGAGAATGCTTTCCATTTTTTCCACCTCTTCCAATCAGAGAATGCTTTGAATTAATCCATAAAATGCAGCTGCTCATCACAGGACCCAGAAGCAAGTGGAGAACACTGGAGTAGTGGTCTCTACTTCAGTGATTTCCAGCTTCCATAGGCATTGGCCAGGTATTATATGTACATACTTATTTAGATTGGTTCAAGCTAGACCAATCTTACTATGTATAAATTATCCATGCTTGGAATTCTTCTTTAATATTTTCAAACTCATTTTTAGGACAGTAACTCGCTAAATAATGAAGAAAAATAAGGATGATATCCTAGACCAGGGATATGCAATTAGCGTACCTCCAGATGTTGCAGAACTACAAGTCTCATGAGGCATAGCAAGATTCTGACAGCCACAAGCATGACACCCAGAGGTAGAGGCATGATGGGACTAATAGCTGGAGGTCCACTAATTGCATATCCCTGTCCTAGACCATGAAACATCATAATCAAGTCAAATTTATAATGTTGGTAGTTGGTGCTGGGGCCCAAGAACTTTGCACCAAAAATAAATGTGGACATGAAGCACACTTTTATCAAACTCATCAACTTGCCCCTAAGACTTCTTTAAACCCTAACACTTAATCTCTTTGTCCTTTCCAACTACTAGGTAGCATGTTGATTGAGAGAGTGAAGTTCCGCTTTAACAGCTAAATCTTGGCCTAAATCCAACTGTAACTCCTCTAGTCCTAAATATGACCATGCATATTATCTTCTACTTATTCCTAAACTACCCAGATAGCATTGTGCTGCAAGTTTGAAAATTACTTACTAAGCTATTGCAGCAAGGGGTCACTGTGGCTGAATTGTCATGCTTTAGACCAGTGGTTCTCAACCCTGTACCCCCAACAGGTCGTGTTTGCAGGTTTTCCTTTATCTTGCAAAGGTGCTTTAAATGAGAGTCAATGGCTTGGTATTTTGGACAGCTAATCTAAGAGAAATTCACAAAAGATGACCTGTTGGGGGTACTGGATTGAGAACCGCTGCTTTAGACTTGCAGAGCTCATGCTGTAGACTCACCTCTGCAACTTTGCTCTTGCTAGAGACTCACGATGTGAATTTGCTACAAATTGCAAACGTGTCAACTAGAAATTGGGCTTCAAGTGCTCTGCAAGTGTACAGCGTGCCTGTGAAAATGTGCAGCAAGTTAACAGACTTACAATTCAACAAATTTGTGGCCAGTTATCCTTGCTATCTGGGTAAGAATTAAAGCTGAACTCTAAGCAGATATAAAATACACAAATGAATGCAGCTTTGTATTCATTAATACATGTGTTTTTGAAATGGAAGCAGTGTTATCACCTGAATTTGACTTGACATTAGTCCTTTGCAGCACCCCTATACAATAGAGCTCAGGGTTATGTAGTTAATCAGGTTGAAAGTCCTTCTAGTTCAACCAATAGAAAAAATATTCACAATCCTATAACCACAGTTGATCCATAGGATGGCAAAAAAAACATTAACCGCTTAACAACCGCCCCATAGACAATTGACGTCTACAGGGCGGTTGCTTAATTCTGGGAGGACGTCTATTGACGTCCTCCCAGAATCGCGCTTCCCGCGCGCCCCCTGGGGCGCGCACACGGGAACATCCGTGACCGTCGGGTCCGGGGGACCCGACTGATCACGGATCGTGGTGAATGACCGCGCGGTCACATGTAAACAAGCCGGCGGAAGCGCCGGCTTCTCTCTCCTCTCCGCACCGATCGGTGCAGTGTGAGAGGAGAGAGGGGGGAGAGAGGTGGTGCTGCAGCGCTGAGAGAGGAGAGTGTGACGTGGCTAGCCACGCCTCTCCTCTCTCTTCGGCCGCGAAGGCGGCCGAACAAATGTACACTGGCGCGCCAGTAAGTGGTGCTAGGCACTAGTCAGCCCAGGGGGCCTGGGCTGCCAGTGCCTACAAGGGCACACGCGCGGGGTCCCCCGCGCGCCCTTCGCGCTAAGACCCTCCTGCAGTTATCTGCAGGAGGGTCTTAATTCGTTGGCGGGACATCTGCAGTTAACAGATACCCCGCCAACAATTCGCCAATTACAAAAAAAACGGTAGGAT
>BLSH010404920.1:3803255-3822362 GCA_018402905.1 Glandirana rugosa
GACCCCCCCCCCCCGCTTCACCACTTGGTACCTGCTGCTGACCCCCCCCCCCCAGGACAAAAAATTATCTACAGCCCTGAGTTTTCGGCATATAGTCTGAGCACTGACAGGCTGACCCCCTATTTTACGTCTATTTTCCAAAGACAACCTCTGGATATGACGCTGAGCATGTGCACTCAACTTCTTTGGTCGACCATGGCGAGACCTGTTCTGAGTGGAACCTGTCCTATTAAGCCGCTATATGGTCTTAGCCACCGTCCTGCAGCTCAGTTTCAGGGTCTTGCTAATCTTCTTATAGTCTAGGCCACATATGTCAAACACAAGGCCCGTGGGCTGAATCCGGCCCTCCAGACCATTTCATGTGGCCCTTATACCTCTCCTGCAGCTGCAGGAGAGCTCCAGCCCTCCTTTGGTCCTCCTTCAGACCCCACATTTTCTGCTTGCCACCAGCAGCACAATGTAAGGGGGTTATACTGTGATGTAAGAGAACATAGGGGGCTCTTGACTTCTGATGGTGGGGGCTCTTGACATCTGATGTAAGGGGGGGGGGGGTGCTCTGGACATCTAGTTTTACAGATGCAAATGTCCCTTTGAGGGCAAAAATAATGCTGATGCGGCCCACGATGAGATTGAGTTTGACACCCCTGGTCTAGGCCATCTTTATGTAGAGCAACAATTCTTTTTTTTAGATCCTCAGAGAGTTCTTTGCCATGAGGTGCCATGTTGAACGTCCAGTGACCAGTATGAGCGAGTGAGAGTGATAACACCAAATGTAACACACCTGCTCCCCATTCACACCTGATACCTTGTAACACTAACGAGTCACATAACACTGGGGATGGAAAATGGCTAATTGGGCCCAATTTGGACATTTTGACTTAGGGGTTTACCCACTTTTGTTGGCAGCGGTTTAGACATTAATGGCTGTGTGTTGAGTTATTTTGAGGGGACAGAAAATTTGCACTGATATACAAGCTGTACACTCACTACTTTACATTGTCGGAAAGTGTGAATTCTTCAGTGTTGTCACATGAAAAGATATAATAAAATATTTACAAAAATGTGAGGGTGTACTCACTTTTGTGAGATACTGTGTGTGTATATATATATATATATATATATATAAACATACAGTGGGGCAAAAAAGTATTTAGTCAGCCACCAATTGTGCAAGTTCGCCCACTTAAAAAGATGAGAGAGGCCTGTAATTTTCATCATAGGTACACTTCAACTATGAGAGAAAGGATGAGAAAAAAAATACAGAAAATCACATTGTCTGATTTTTAAAGAATTTATTAGCAAATTATGGTGTAAAATAAGTATTTGGTCAATAACAAAAGTTCATCGCAATATTTTGTTATATACCCTTTGTTGGCAATGACAGAGGTCAAATGTTTTCTGTAAGTCTCCACAAGGTTTTTACACACTGTTGCTGGTAGTTTGGCCCATTCCTCCATGCAGATCTCCTCTAGAGCAGTGATGTTTTGGGGCTGTCGCTGGGCAACACGGATTTTCAACTCCTTCCAAAGATTTTCTATTGGGTTGAGATCTGGAGACTGGCTAGGCCACTCCAGGACCTTGAAATGCTTCTTATGAAGCCACTGCTTCGTTGCCCGGGCGGTGTGTTTGGGATCATTGTCATGCTGAAAAAACAAGGGGGAAGGGTCCTTGATTGTCTCTTGACATAAATGGTCGGGAACAATGTGCTGCCTCCCCAGAAAAACTAATTGCAAAGAGAGAAGGCCCACAGGGATTTGACGCAGCACAGAGTTCCCAAAAGAAATAAAGGTATAAAGATATGTAAAAATTACAATTTATTAGATCAAGGTTAAAAGTTTTTACAAGGAAAGCAGGCCAAACCACCGTGCATAACCATGAATATACAAAGCATGAGAACCAATAGATACAATGATAACAGTGTGGGAGCTAGCAAACCCTCAGGTATGGAATATATCCTGATGTGCAAGGTTTGACTCCCTCTCCAACATGTTTCGAAGTTTTCTAGATATGTATCATACTTCTTCCTCAGGGAGAAAACCACTGTGTAACTTGGTTCTGAAATAAAACATTGGATGTAAATAACCAACAATAGTGCAAAAAAGTACAGCAATGAGTGATTGTAATGACACAACCATATATACATATCAATGGACTTTATTCTGCATCACAATGTCTTCTCTTTCGATGGCTCCCACTACCTACTTTGTAGGTAGGCTGTCCTTCGTTTTGGGCTCGTTCTGTTCCCTCAATTGAGTCTCGTGGGAGCTGCATTTGGGTTGTTTTTTCCCCCCCAGTGACCATTCGGGGGTATTTTTTCATAGCTGACTTCTATACTATCCCCCTGATTTTTCAGGGTACGCCACCTGTGTCCAGCCTTATCGTGGCTGGTTACCTTCTTTTAAATTATAGGGGTAAGTATTGGCAGGCGGCCCCCACAGACCCATACGCATCATATGTGTCCATTGATATGTATATATGGTTGTGTCATCACAGTCACTCATTGCTGTACTTTTTTGCACTATTGTTGGTTATTTACATCCAATGTTTTATTTCAGAACCAAGTTACACAGTGGTTTTCTCCCTGAGGAAGAAGTATGATACATATCTAGAAAACTTCGAAACATGTTGGAGAGGGAGTCAAACCTTGCACATCAGGATATATTCCATACCTGAGGGTTTGCTAGCTCCCACACTGTTATCATTATATCTATTGGTTCTCATGCTTTGTATATCCTTGGTTATGTACGGTGGTTTGGCCTGCTTTCCATGTAAAAACTTTTAACCTTGATCTAATAAATTGTAATTTTTACATATCTTTATACCTTTATTTCTTTTGGGAACTCTGTGCTGCGTCAAATCCCTGTGGGCCTTCTGTCTTTGCAATTGTCATGCTGAAAGACCCGGCCACTTTAATCTTCAATGCCCTTGCTGATGGAAGGAGGTTTTTACTCAAAATCTCACGATACATGGCCCCATTCATTCTTTCCTTTACACGGATCAGTCGTCCTGGTCCCTTTGCAGAAAAACAGCCCCAAAGCATGATGTTTCCACCCCCCATGCTTCACAGTAGGTATGGTGTTCTTTGGATGCAAGTTAGCATTCTTTCTCCTCCAAACACGACAAGTTGCGTTTTTACCAAAAAGTTCTATTTTGGTTTCATCTGGCCATATGACATTCTCCCAATCCTCTTCTGGTTCATCCACATGCTCTCTAGCAAACTTCAGACGGGCCCGGACATGTACTGGCTTAAGTAGGGGGACACGTCTGGCACTGCAGGATTTGAGTCCCTGGCAGCGTAGTGTGTTACTGATGGTAGCCTTTGTTACTTTGGTCCCAGCTCTCTGCAGGTCATTCACTAGGTCCCCCCGTGTGGTTCTGGGATTTTTGCTCACCATTCTTGTGATCATTTTGACCCCACGGGGCAAAATCTTGCATGGAGCCTCAGATCGAGGGAGGTTATCAGTGGTCTTGTATGTCTTCCATTTTCTAATAATTGTTCCCAAGGTTGATTTCTTCACACCAAGCTGCTTACCTATTGCAGATTCAGTCTTCCCAGCCTGGTGCAGGTCTACAATTTTGTTTCTGGTGTCCTTTGACAGCTCTTTGGTCTTGGCCATAGTGGAGTTTGGAGTCTGACTGTTTGAGGTTGTGTTTGAGGTTGTGGACAGGTGTCTTTTATACTGATAACGAGTTCAAAGAGGTGCCATTAATACAGGAGCCTCTTAAAGAAAAATTTACAGGTCTGTGAGGGTGAGAAATCTTGGTTTTTTGTAGGTGACCAAATACTTATTTTCCACCATAATTTGCAAATAAATGCTTTAAAAATCAGACAATTTTTTCTCATTCCGTCTCTCATAGTTGAAGTGTACCTATGATGAAAATTACAGGCCTCTCTCATCTTTTTTAAGTGGGAGAACTTGCACAATTGGTGGCTGACTAAATACTTATTTGCCCCACTGTATATAATTGTTGCTTGATACAGTATATCTATATCAGAACAGACCACTGTTGCCTCATCTCTATGGGTGCCTCTATTCTACAACTCTGCTCTTTGCTGTGTATTCCCTCTGTATCCATTTTATCCATTATTTATTCTGAACTTCATGACTCGCTATTCAGAAGGCTTATCCCTCTATAAGTGATTTTAGTCTTACAGAGACTTAGCTGCATTTTGCCTGTGTATTTCCTGCCCTGGATCTTGGAATAATGGAATAAAAAGGTTTTCATAGTGCCAGGAATTGAGTTGTGATTGAACATGAATTAAGATCTTGGCTGGTTTTCCCTTCTGCATTTATGAAGTCTGAACAGAAAATGCTAAGTCTATAACGTGTGATAAGAAAGTCTGATTTCACCTCGGCATTGCTAAATGATTCCACACAGCCTAGTGGAAAGATGTGGATTAATGTGTCATACAGGGACGAATTTAATGTCTCTTATAGGGATATAGGAACATTGTTAGTTCACATTGCTGACATTTGTCATTTACTCAATGGAACATCATGGTATTTTTTTTATGTTTTTCAGATTTACACTTCATCAGCTTCTTGAAAATAATCTTATCAATTTGTATTACATTGTAAACACCTTGTTTCTGTGACTAATTTGTAAATATATACAATATCTCACAAAAGTGAGTACACCCCTTGCATTTTTGTAAATATTTTATTATATCTTTCATGTGACAACACTGAAGAAATGACACTTTGCTACAGTGTAAAGCAGTGAGTGTACAGCTTGTATAACAGTGTAAATTTGCTGTTCCCTCAAAATAACTCAACACACAACCATTAATGTCTAAACCGTTGGCAACAAAAGTGATTACACCCCTAAGTGAAAATGTCCAAATTGGCCCCAATTAGCCATATTCTCTCCCCGGTGTCATGGGACTCATTAGTGTTACAAGGTCTCAGGTGTGAATGGGGAGCAGGTGTGTTAAATTATGGTGTTATCGCTCTCACTCTCTCCTACTGGTCACTCGAAGTACAACATGGCACCTCATGGCAAAGAACTCTATGAGGATCTGAAAAAAAAAAGAATTGTTGCTCTACATAAAGGTGGCCTAGCTATAAGAAGATTGCCAAGACCCTGAAACTAAGATGCAGCATGGTGATCAAGACCATACAGCAGTTTAGCAGGACAGGTTCCATTCAGAACAGGCCTCGCCATGGTCAACCAAAGCAGGACAGGTTCCATTCAGAACAGGCCTCGCCATGGTCGACCAAATCATATCCAGGAGTTGTTTTTGAGAAATAGACGTATGAGTACTTCCAGCATTGCTGCAGTGGTTGAAGGGGTGGGGGGTCAGCCTGTCAGTGCTCAGACCATACGCTACACACTGCATCAAATTAGTCTGCATGGCTGTCATCCCAGAAGAAAGACTCTTCTAAAGATGATGCACAAGAAAGCCCGCAAACAGTTTGCTGAAGACTAGCAGACTAAGGACATTGATTACTGGAACCATGTCCTGTGGTCTGATGAGACCAAGATAAACATATTTAGTTCAGATGGTGTCAAGCATGTGTGGCGGCAACCAGGTGAGGGGTGCAAAGACAAGTGTGTCTTGCCTACAGTCAAGCATGGGGAGTGTCATGATCTGGGGCTGCATGAGTGCTGCCGGCACTGGGGAGCTACAGTTCATTGAGGGAACCATGAATGCCAACTGTGACATACTGAAGCAGAGCATGATCCCCTCCCTTCAGAGACTGGGCTGCAGGGCATTATTACAACATGATAACGACCCCAAGCACACCTCCAAGATGACCACTGCCTTGCTAAAGAAGCTGAGGATAAAGGTGATGGACTGGCCAGGCATGTCTCCAGACCTAAACAATATTGAGCATCTGTGGGGCATACTCAAATGAAAGGTGGAGGAGTGCAAGGTCTCTAACATCCACCAGCTCCGTGATGTCGTCATGGAGGAGTGGAAGAGGACTCCAGTGGCAACCTGTTAAGATCTGGTGAACTCCATGCCCAAGAGGGTTAAGGCAATACTGGAAAATAAAGGTGGCCACACAAAATATTGACACTTTGGGATCAATTTGGACATTTTCATTTAGGGGTGTACTCACTTTTGTTGCCAGTGGTTTAGACATTAATGGCTGTGTGTTGCGTTATTTTGAGGGGTTATACAAGCTGTACGCTCACTACTTTACATTGTAGCAAAGTGTCATTTCTTCAGTGTTGTCACATGAAAAGATAGAATAAAATATTTACAAAAATGTGAGGAGTGTACTCACTTTTGTGACATACTGTATGTACATATGGCCAGGGCTTTTGTTTCACACCCTCCAAACCACATGAAATAGTGGGTGTGGGCAAATGTCATTCACAGTGGGAGGGTCTAAAAGCAGCATTAAATATCAGAATTACATAGTTCAGTACATAGTAAGTACAGAGTGCAGAGTCTGTGGGCAGTTACACACAAAATGCAGAGTTCAGAGTTGCGCTACGTGCAGGGTTCTGGGGTGCGTTATGTACATAGGCAGAGTTCAGTTGTGCGCTGCATACAGGGCGCAGAATTCAGGGGTGTGCTACACACAGAGTGTAGAGTTCAGCCTTCTTCCTCAGCTTTGTATTAAATGATTTGAGACAGAGAGCACTAGTCTTTGTACTATTTTATTACATATGCTGACTATTGGAGAGGGAGATCGGAGAGCAACATGAGGGAGCACAGCTCATGCTGAAGAGTTCATCATCTCAGCTCTTTCCTGTTGGAGGTGTCTAGAGGCTGATCTGATCCGCAGAGGGTCGGATAGATAAGGTGAGGGGCTTGACAAACCTTGGTGGTGGAGACTATCTGCACTGTGTGAATATCTGGGAGTCAGTCTATGCACACTGAAGAGCCGCCCTACACTTGTATCGCCTTTCCCTGTTTTTGGATTTTTCTGGCCTGACTCTTTCCCATATTTTGATCAAAACCTATGGGACTCTGATGGACACATATATGTTCTTTCATCAGTTTGGATTATTACTTATAGGACTTTGTTTGATACATATGGTTCATGTTGTTTATATGAATGATTAATCAGTGATAGCGCTGCACTTTTTATTGCTTCTTCCTCAGCTGCCTATTTATGCATCCCCCATCCACATCTCACTTTCACCCCTCTTTTTCTCTAGTACCTTACCACACACTGTAGGTGGCTCCGCCTCTCTCACTTGCAGGGAGATTATCCAGTGGGGGGTGTCAGCATCCGCACTGCACCCTGGACACCTGTATTTCCCTTGTCCCTATCCTGCACTCAATGAAAGGTGCTCAGGAGATCAGATCTGTGGGAAGCCAGACTTCTGTGTTTACAAGTGATAGTGGTGAGCAAGGAGCAGAGGGCCTGAGCCAGAGATGGTGGATGTAAATACCACCAAATTCCAACTGAAAAAAAGCCCGGTATATGACACATGTACCTATTTCATATGCAAGCTTGGCCTTCTGCTTGCACAGCCTTTATGCTTTCAGGAAGAGTGCAGGAATCACCTAATGATGGTGGCAAAGTGACCCTGTCTTTGATCTAAATCCTGTAACAAGGCTTTTATCTATAAAGAAGAAGGTACTACTCCATTCACTAAAAGTGGTCCCCCAAAATTTGCTAGGAAACCAACACTCCTAGAAGTGTCATTCTTCATATGTCCCCTGCAGCTCTCATTGATTCCTCCTGCTGACCTTCAAACCATTACTGTCTCCTTTAATGGGTGGAGGTCAGCAGGAGGAACTATTGAGAGTTGCAGGGGAGGCAGGAGTTCATGCCATGTAAAGCAGAGATATAGAAGCCAGTGGGTCAACATAATAGCCAGGGAAAAGTATTTGCAGAAGGAGGTCAGCGGTGGTAGCCCATATTTCTCTCATGAAAGATTTACTTTGAGTGTCACATCCTTGTTCCCTAAATTGTTTATTACACAATAAATACATAGTAATGACTCCTTTCCGGTAAGCATGGTTCTCTAAGCATGTTCACACTGAAAGCATGGTGCACTGTAGTAAAGCCTAATTGGCTCATGCTGTCAAACATAGGTGTGCGCATTGCATTAGGGTGAGCACCCCAAATGTATTAAACCATGGATAGTGTTAGTAGGGCAGTAGATGGTGTCAGTATAACCAGGGCCGGGACAAGGAGTGGGCAAGAGGTGGGGTTGCCCTGGGCGCAATGGTTTACTGGGTGCAGGATCCACTAAGATTAACGGGGGAGGGGGGCCATTTGGCATCTTTGCCCTGGGCGCTAGACAATGTTGTCCCAGCACTGAGTAGAGCAGTGGACGTTTCAGTAAGCCAGAGGTTGGTGTCAGTAGGGCAGTGGATTGTGTCAGTTGTTTTTTATTTTTATCATTTTGTACAATTTTCCTTTAGGAGCCCCGTTTGGGGGGCTTTGGTGAAATATCAGCAGGTGTAATCTGCACTGCACAGGGTGATTAGGGTGTGCCCAGGCACACCCCCTGCGCACGCCTATGCTTTCGGCCCTTACCCATCCTTCTATGCAGGGCATTACAGGAAGCTAATATAAAGAAAGAGGTCAGCTGCTTATACTAGCTGTTTTAAAGGCTGGTCCAGTGTGTTTTTAATCTGCATCAAAAACACATGCACAGTGTTTTTCATGTATTCCAATGGCCCTAGTTTACACCAGTGCAGTCAACAAAAGCTACATTTCTGTATGGAATGTATCTGGAATGCAGCAACACACATCAAAAACGCACCAGAACACATATGTCCTGATCTTAGATGAAGAAATAAAAGAGGGGAAAAAATGCACCAGAACGCATCACAAACACATCAAAAACGTACATACAGAAACTGTGGTGAGAACAGGCCCTAAAACCACACACAGTGATTTTTTTGCACATTACTCAATTACAGATTTATTTTTTTTCAATTTGCCTGGAGTTCACCTTTAAATGGTAATTGCACAGCTAGCATAATATGCAAAATGGAAGCCAACAGAAACAAAAAGAAGCTCAAGAAAAGGCCCCTGTCCAACTTAGAAGCAAGATTCTTTTGCCATTCAAGGGCTTGTTACAAGGAAATCATACACAGATGACTAATTTTTTTATGGTTCACGGACAGCTAAAGTGAAATTCAGCAGCTGTTCAGGACAAGTGACCACTCTAACGGCTATATTATAACCTTCTAATAGAGAGGCGATTGCGCTAGAGCACGAGGTGAGCTGTGATTATCGGCAGGTGAGTGCTTTATTGAAGTTGAAAAACCATTAACATTGATAGAGTAATTATTTCAACTTGAAAGTAATTACCTCAATGGGTGATAACCACTCCAGCGTTCCGTGATGTGATTGGCCGGCACTGCTGTCAGCCCTCGCTGCTTAAGAAAATATTACTACAAAGCTGCTATGTTTGAACTAGTAAATTCACGGTAAGGACGCATTGCTGTAAAATAAAATGATTTCAGCCTCGGCAAGTTAATTTCCCACTTTATTTCTCGCATAAATCCGGTATTTTTCCTCCATTTAGTCCTATTATGCTTTTTGCGCACTGGTTAATCTCTTTTTGTAATATTTATTTAAGATGCATCTGCTGTACATCAATAATTCACACACAGTTTTTATTTTTATTGTTGTGGATTTAAGCAGCAGTTGGAAGATTTTGTGACTTTTCATGCTGTGTGTCAGGCTAGGTTAAGCGATTAAACGCTTACTACACCCATCCAAGCCACAGTAAACTGATTAAATACTCTACAGAAGAGAAGGCTAAAGCTAAAAAGGATAGTTTCCTTCAGATCAAGCTGCATGGTAATGTGTAGCCACAAATAACTGTGCAAATTACAGCACTGCTCGGTCATGTCCAGTTAATTGCTCTGTAGGTTCACTTTCAGGGCTCAGTCGTGGGGGGTCGCCTCAAGCTTTTAGCATGCCTTAAGAGAGTAGCGATTTGTGATCAGTTTAGGTATAAGAGATCGCAAACATGCCAAGTATCATCAATAAAAGCTGAAGTTTAGCTAATAAGACATTATTTTCTCTTAGCACCCTCCTAGTTAAGTGCTAGCTAGGTAGATTTGGTAAATGTAGTGCTTTATCTTTTCTGTAACCCATGTAGTCACTTGTGATTGCTTTCGTCTGCTCTGAGTTTCACTGGCTGTTGGTTTAGCTGCCCTCCCCCTGTTTTCTGGAGAGTTATGGAAAGTAGTGGGCTGGGAGAGTCAAATCTACAGTTTGAATATTTATGTTGTCCCAGCCAATCCCCAGGTGCCCAGTAGGTGGCTGGGAGAGAGCATAAATTGTTTGAGGCCTAGAGCAGTGAGGTTCTCATCCAGAAGTAGAAGTCCACAGCCTGAAGGGCTGCTGCCCTTCTGAGCAGTTTAGCTGTGCTTCTTACTTTGCTCATCGAGGTCGCAGCTGTATTAGCTGGGGGCCTAATCTACTGAATTTAGCTGGGGCTGACCGAAGGGTTTATTTGGGGATCTGGTCTGAAAAGCCCACAGGATACAGGGCCATCTGTTGGACGCTGTGTCCACTATACATGTGGGTTCTCCACACATGAGGGCATATCCATATAATACACTTGGATACACCTCAGTTCATTTATCAGGTGGAAGGCCTTCCCATACCAAGGGTCCTGTCTGCCCAGCTTCAGTATCTTCCGATTTCGCATATGAGGGACAACCCATTTCTGTCAGTCCTCATACCATGAGTTTACATTTAATCTCTTGTATATAATCAAATCAACTACGAGTGAATCCGCTGATGACTCTTTGAGACCTTGTCTTTTTTAATATGTTATGGAATGTATCTATATACAGTACTGGAATAATTACATTTGATACCTCTTTGACCCCTGATGAAGGAGGCACCAGCAGACTCTGAAATGTGTTGGTGGGATGATATCATTTGTATTGTTGTAGAATCTGTATATATGAATTTCCAGTTCATTTACTTGCCTACATTCCATGCTTCATGTATATATTAACAAGTTGTTTACAAATAAAATGTTATACTTTTTTTTGTGCTACTACTATCCCTAATACACCAGTGCCAGCCTGTGTTAAAAAGGTGGACATTCCTTATGGCCCCCATTGTAGTTCAGCCCATTATTTGCTGCTGCAAGGACAGAGCTAAATAATCTTTGAGAAAGAGACAAGTGTACTCAAGTTACTAATTTGCCTTGCCGTGCACCCATCCAAGTTCTGGTTTAATAAAGCATCAGAAAAAGGCTACCCCTGGCTGCAAATGCACTAGCTTGAAAAAGAACTTGGGACCATTCACGGGACCCTTTTTGACGATGAGCGTTACATTCTTTACAAATTTAGTTACATGACCTGCCTGACCTGTAAGTCCCACAATGTGCAGTCTACTGGATTATGTAGAAATCTTCACTGCAGGGCTGACCTGTACTCTTCCTGCTGCTGAACTTAAAGCACTGTGGGGTTAACAGCTTTCGACTGTAGTTATGACTTAGGCCTTGTAGGCTGAAACGTGTCAACTGGTTTTATCTGCGTTTGTACGCTGTGGTTTTTCAATAAACATGAAGATTTTTAAGAGCAACAACTGGTTGTGCGGATCATCTTAATGGATTACTTCTTACAGACAAACGAATATGCTTATGCTCCACGCGTTTGTTAGCCTAAAGCTAGCCTAAAACACTGCCAGGATTTCATTATTATTTATTTATTATTTTATATAATGTACCTATTGGGATAATTTTTCTTCCTGTTCAGGCAACAGAACATGAAGAAAAAGGTAATCTACTATATAAGGGCACAGACAGGATTTAAAATATGTCACATAATGAAAAACTGGCACTCTCTCAAAATATCACACTTGAAGTTGCTTGCAAGAGAAGATTCATTCTACTGGCCTCTCCAGTGGTTCATGTATTCTACTTTCCTTCCCAAGTGCTGTTCCTCCATCAATCTCTATGGGATTCAACTATTCTGGGAGTGTTGAGTACCTGTGCTCCCCACCACACACTGTGACTTCTTCCTCCTGTAGTGATTTAGACCAGTGTTTCTCAGCCTTTTTTCAGTCAGGGCACCATTTAAAAACCATGGACAGTCTTGAGGCCCCCATTCTAAAATGTAAAATCTATTCTAATAGTTTTACATAATGCGGCAACATCCACACATAGGACACCCAATGTTAGAGGGGATTTACAGTTGTATGCAAAAGTTTAGGAACCCCTGACAATTTCCATGATTGTTATTTATAAATATTTGGCTGTTTTGATCAGCAATTTCATTTTGATCTATCAAATAACTGAAGGACACAGTAATATTTCAGTAGTGAAATGAGGTTTATTGGATTAACAGAAAATGTGCAATATGCATCAAAACAAAATTAGACAGGTGCATAAATTTGGGCACGTCTCAGAAGACATTGATGACGAAATGCGTAAGACGGAGCCAGACTTACTTCCGGTTTCGGAACACAGGCCGGTGGAACGCACGCCGCATCAGTAGGAAGCGAGCTGGAATTTTTCAAATAACCGCACCTGTGGAGAAACCTTAAAGTGACAGCTGAATATCTATTTTATGTCGATATTGAACTTGAAGCTTATTTGAGAGACTTGTTTTTAAACTTTGCTGGCTGAATAAAGAAATCAGTTTTAAAAAGGATCACATTATGGGATTTTTTATACCTTCCCTCCTGTATATGGATATTGACACCCTTGGCTGAAAACCTCGGAGACAACATCCTTGGAACACATAGGAGACCCCAGGCATTACCAAACATGCGCCCTTGCGTTTAACCCCTGCAGGGGTGATGCCGTTCGGTAAGTGGGGTATCCACAGGGGGAGCACGTGTGACCCTCATTCATTCAAGTACTTGAAGACTGTAGCACCTATGTATAATTGTGATCATAAGGAGTGACATCCAAGCGGGTACACATGTGAAGGACTGCTGCTAAAAATATCATTAATCACGAACACTTTTTGCACTGTGCACCTTTTGATTTATATGCGTAATTTATACATGTTGATGTCGATTTTAAATCATAACAATATCACATTATTAGATATATTTTTTAGAGATTTTTTTAGATATTGTCTTGATTGTATATATGTGCAATGAATCACATAGGGGGTGTGTTTATGCATTGACTGTTGCCCCTGAACCTGTATAGGAAACATTTACTGCACTAGCACTATTGAACATTTATGTATATTGCACTTGACCCATTATAGGAGATATTTATTGCACTAGCACTTTGGAGAGACATACTAGCATTTTATGCACATCTGACACATATAATTAAGCTTTTACTTGTACATACGTGACTAGCCTCTTAGTACCACTAGGGGGCACTAGTCCACACACGATTGGGATTACACCATATGTCACACCACAAGCCGCGCCTGACCCAGCTTTTTGTAAACATTGAAGGAACAATGGTAACTGATAACTTTCCAGAGGCAAAGAGCATAGGAATTAGCTCACCAGATTTCTGGTTGGATGAACAGCTTTTTTTTTGTGTGCAATTGTCATTAAAAAAACACTTTCAATGATATAAAGTATCTCACATTTTTGTAAATATATTATTATATATTTTCATGTGACAACACTGAAGAAATGACACTTTGCTACAATGTAAAGTAGTGAGTGTACAGCTTGTATAACAGTGTAAATTTGCTGTCCCCTCAAAATAACTCAACACGCAGCCATTAATGTCTAAGCCGCTGGCAACAAAAGTGAGTACACCCCCAATTGAAAATGTCCAAATTGGGCCCAAAGTGTCAATATTTTGTGTGGCCATCATTATTTTCCAGCACTGCCCTAACCCTCTTGGGCATGGAGTTCACCAGAGCTTCACAGATTGCCACTGGAGTCCTTTTCCACTCCTCCATGACGATATCACAAAGTTAGTGGATGTTAGATACCTTCTGCTCCTCCACCTTCCGTTTGAGGATGCTCAATAGGGTTTAGGTCTGGAGACATGCTTGGCCAGTCCATCACCTTTACCCTCAGCTTCTTTAGCAAGGCAGTGGTCATTTTGGAGGTGGGTTTGGGGTCATTATCATGTTGGAATACTGCCCTGCGGCCTAGTCTCCGAAGGGAAGGGATCATGCTCTACTTCAGTATGTCACAGTACATGTTGGCATTCATGGTTCCCTCAATGAACTGTAGCTTCCCAGTCCCGGCAGCCCCAGACCATGACACTCCCACCACCATGCTTGACTGTTGACAAGCCCTATTTTTCATCCGTCAAACAAACGGATCAGACGAAAAACGGATGTAAACTGACGAATGGTCAGTTTTTCATCCGTTTTTGCACTGGTAGTGGATGTAAAATAAAACGGATGAAAAACTGAAGAATGCTTCATGCGTTTTGAGGTGACTGAACTGATGAAATGAACGGTCCATATGTGTGAAAGGGGCGCTTCTTGCAACAGGTAACACTCTATTCCCCTCTCCTCAGATCACAGACCGGAGATGGGATGGATGGGGGTGATAATGAGATAGCTGATAACTCTCCCATCAAACCATCATAAGTCTACTCATCTCCGTTCAATGGTGACCATGCAGGATAAAGGAAACCTCCATACTGCAGTATTACTTAAAAACAAGTTTTAATAAGGAATATTGACTCACATTCAGATTAAATACAATCAGCATCGATATGTATCAGAGCTTCCAGTCTCGGCCGCGACTGGAAGTGACTTCTCCCAGCTCCTCCCAACACGTTATGTTACAGATCACGTGACTTTTTCAAGAGCCCTTTATCACACAGCCTGTGATTGACAACCTCAGCTGTGCATGTTTCCCAATGAGGCTGTGTGGAGGGCGGTGTGTCTATTCCCTCCACTCAGGTCACAGATTACAGCCCCAGTTTTGTGCTGTGCTGTGTGACATCAGATCTTTGTCTCCTGCCTGTGAGAGCTCAGAGATGTTGCGTAAAATGTGTGCTTTGGAAGGCTGGGGAGAAGAGAGGGCCTCAGATGATCAGGTACAACTTATGTAGGATGATTTGTTTCATCCCTATGTACCACTGGAGGCTGGTTACTTCACTGGGTATATGTAAGAGTTTTTACAACTACTTTAATTATGTATGGATCACAAATCTGGCTGAACAGAATTACAAATTCTATGGTAAGTAACAAGCTCATATATTCATTTTATTTATAGCTGTTTGCTTGGGGTCAGCACTAGGGTGTATTTTGGAGAGTTTGGTTTTGTACAGACTGGATTGTCACTTGCATGATCTAAGGTCAGTTTATTTTGTGCCCCTTAACTGTGAAACTTTTTTAGCCAGATGACCTTACAATAATGTGCCTATGCTTCGTTGATCATTACAAATACCCTTTGTGTTTCATTTTGATTATGATGTTCTTTTCAACAGATAGAAATCATATTAGATGAAATTTGTAGTGCTTATTTAAAAATTGCTGATGATATCACTCAAACCATCTGTTAACACAAAGAACCGGGGTCTGTGGGGATTTGTGTAATTCATTAAAATGATCAACAAGCAAGCGAGAGAAAACTCGGGGGTCAAACCAGACTCGGATTCCTCTGTTTTTCTAACACGTTGATATAAATCAATGATCTTTGCTTTAATTACTAATTATCTGACACTGTCCTGTTCATAATGGTGCACAACAAGCTTTTAAATCCCAATATTTAAAGCTGTATTCCGTGGCTAGTATAAAAAGCTCAATTTTAGTTCTGTTATGGAATAAATTCATACTGTATGTACCCCAGTCTGTGCTGATATCCACCTCCTGTATTCCTCTGCACCCGTGCCACCCACTTTATGGCCCCATGCACACAGGGTGTTTGCCCAGCTCTCTTAAATGTCTTTCCTCCTGGCAACTGCTTTTTTGCAGAAAAAAACACTTGATGTATGTAGATATGTCTATATGCGTTTTGGTGCGTCAAGTGCTTGGGTGTTAATCAGGGTTGGACTGGGCCGGGGGGCAATTGCCCCCGGGCCGCTATGATGTTCCATATAAAGGCCGCACCCGAGCCTTTGATCATTGTGAATGCTGATCTCAGTGGCTCCGCCTCTGTCCGCCACCCAGCTGGGAGTCCATGGCTGGGAGCGGGTGCACTGTGCTGTCTGTGGCTGCTTGTGCCGATCCTGTTACTCAATATCTCACTCACACAAATGATGTGATTTAGATATTGACAGACAGGATTCAGAGTGAACAGCGCAGGGTGCTGAAGAGACTCATAATATTTGCCCCGGCTCCTTGTGATCTAGCCAATATTGGCTGTGCCCCACCCGTACCCCACCCCCATGTGGACACACACGCACATAGCGCTGCTCTAGAAGTATGCAAGGGGTGTAGTGTGTGCAGCAGGCAACAAATTGGAGAACACACACATTAAAGGCTGAAAAATTGGTGAGTGAATCCACTGTCCAAACAACCCCCCCACCTTGACAATTGCATATGTCCCTCCCTCGCCTCTGCTGCTCTGAGTTTCTGATTGCAAAAGACTGCCACTCCTCTGAAAAGCAATCCTCCCATGGATTGCTTTTCAGAGCCATTTGACAAGCGGTCAGGAGGCAATATGTAGCCTCCTCACCACCTGTTTTAACCCCCTAAATGCTGCATCGCCCCCACCACAACCACGTGCATTGCATTCAGTTGTGGGGATGTTCCAGCACCATCTCTCTGGTAGGGGCCCCAGTGCATTACTTTGCCCAGGGGCCCATGATGCTGTTAAGGTTCCACTGCCTAAAGGCTTCCTGGTGAAGAGGAGTAAAATGTCCCCGTCGATGTCCTACCAAGTACGGGATGAGGTCAGGGACAGAGCGCAGGCCACCCTCCAGCATGGATGGTGTCCGAGCAGAGGCCAGCTCCGTCCTCCACTGGAGGCTCTCCTCCCACTGGCCAGCCCCGACTGAGCTGCCCCGGCTCCGCCGTAGAGCCCCCAGCCATCCCTGCTGGCCAGTTTGGGAACCCTGAGTTGGTGCAGCAGGCGTTGTCCAGCCCGACCCACCCAATGCGTTGTCCAGCCCGACCCATCCAGTGAGCAGAGAGTACATGGAACAGAGCTTCAGCCTGGGATGGGGGTCAGGAGGAGGCAAGGAAGAGGGAGAGTGGGAGTGGGAGGGAGGCCAAGTCACTGCACCATGTGCCTCTGGGTTGTACTTGCCCCCGGGGGGCCAAAAGTTGCCAGTCAGCCCCTGGCATTGATTCATTTCATTAGCTAGGATAATCACTTTTCTCTTCCGTTCACTGACAGACGCAGCATTCTTATGACACATGGGGTTATGCTCATCCTACTAGGAGTAGCCTAGGCAAAACAAACAAAAGTGTAGGTTGGCCCCTCCCAGGGGGCCGTCCTCACCTTAGCATATAATCCCCCTGCTCTGTACAGCACATCAGTTCGTAACAAGCCGTACAAAACCAACGCAGAGGGGTGGGTGCTGCGTCTGTCAGTGAACTCAGAGAAAAGGATTTTACAGTAAGTTATACAAAAAATCCCTTTTTCTCTTCTGTTCACTGACAGACGCAGCATTCTTATGATTCTTATGACACATGGGGACATCCCAAAGCTGTGCCAATCAAGAGGGGTGGGCAAAACCATAACAACTGTACCCAACAGAAAAACGCCCTCTCAGGCGGCGCTAACCGCGTCTATACTGCCGCTTGTAATACCTTGCGGCCAAAAGTAGCATCCGAGGATGCTGCAACATCAATTTTGTAAAACTTTGTAAACGTGTGCACTGAGGCCCAAGTAGCTGCCTTGCACACCTGAGACACCGAGGCTTGGTGTCTAAACGCCCAGGACGTACTAACTGCCCTGGTGGAATGAGCCGTGACTGGAAACCGGGGAACCTTACCCCGAATCTCATATGCATGAGTCACGGTCTTCCGTATCCAACGAGACACGGTAGCTGACGAGGCCGCCATACCTTTGCGCGACCCTTCCGTCAGCAAAAATAAAGAATCAGACTTCCGAAAGGAAGCACATCAGTTTTTATTTGCCTAGTGCAAGGAGTAGACCTGGTTCCCTATGGGAGCAGCGGTCTCCTGAAGATTCATCTAAGAAAGACTGCTATCAAGAAGCTGGCTGGTGGTATAGAGGATATCTCGAATCCTAATCTTTCCCCAGTCCGGCCAACACTATGCGAACCCCCTTAGGGGGGCCCACCGCATAGCGCCCGTTCCGTGCGGGCGGCCAGTGGCTAAAACCCACTAGAGCCCAGTGACTGGTTCACCTGTCCAGTGGCCTGGCCAGCAGCATGCCTTCTTGCGGGGAGGTAGGTCTGCCCCAGGTGGCTACCCGCTGTGCCCGTCGGATTGGTGAGTGAACCCCTCTTCCGCCCTAGAGGCATGGAGAGTGGGCACCTGGGCAGCTCTGTGGTGGTCATCCGGTGGGGGTCTGTTAGAGACCTTCCCCCCACTGCCCCTCCCCCCTCAATCCCCCACAGGCACCTTTGCACTAACCGTTCGAATCTGCACCGACCGTCCGGAGCAATGTGTTAGGTGGGTTGTCGCCATTGGATTTTGGAGCACCGCTCGTTCGTGGCCGACCGCACGTGTGTAATGGCAGCGTCCATTGTTTGAGAACCATGTGGTTTCCAGCCTGCTCTCTGGCGGCCTCCAGTGGTCGATTGGGAGAACTGCAGTCATTGTGCAGGAAGTCCTTAAAAACGGGTGTGGGCTTCCGATTTTTGCTTGGAGAGCATGGCTGACACACAGTAACAAGCTCCTGACGTGCAGCAGTTCGTGGGCATTGCTCTTCGGTTGGAGTGCTGAGGCATCAAACAGCAAGTATAGCTGGCGCTTCCTGAGTGGCGGTAGCAGTGGGTGTAATCCGCCCGGGTCTCCCTGGCTGATTTGTGGGGTAGAGGTGGTGGTTACACAGCGGGGGTGCCGGGCTAAGATGTCAGAGGCCGGCAATTCTATGGCAGGTAGGTGACGATGGCGGTGAGTCCTTCGCGGTCGATATGAACGACAAACTACGGAGTCGTGAGGTTGGCTTCTCGTTACGGGTGCTTGACGACGTGCAGTCCTCGAACAATGACACACAGTCGGTACGAGAGGTTCGTTTTTAGCCTTCGGGTGTGGGCAAAAATTCCTGAAGGACGTGTTACTGACGTCAAGAGGGTTAGCTGGTGACCTCCGGCGGTCTCTCGTCCGACCTTTGGTGTACCAAGAGTTTGTTACCTGCGACGGTAATGTGTGCACGCCAGCCGGTGCTTGCTCGCCACGAGGTT
>BLSH010404920.1:3828834-3855075 GCA_018402905.1 Glandirana rugosa
CATCACATGCCAGGGAAGTTGAGCTGCACTCTTTGAATGTGGTGAGGGCCTTGCGGGTGTATTTAAGTTCTACAGCTTCCTTTCGGAAGTCTGATTCTTTATTTTTGCTGACGGAAGGGTCGCGCAAAGGTATGGCGGCCTCGTCAGCTACCGTGTCTCGTTGGATACGGAAGACCGTGACTCATGCATATGAGATTCGGGGTAAGGTTCCCCGGTTTCCAGTCACGGCTCATTCCACCAGGGCAGTTAATATGTCCTGGGCGTTTAGACACCAAGCCTCGGTGTCTCAGGTGTGCAAGGCAGCTACTTGGGCCTCAGTGCACACGTTTACTAAGTTTTACAAAATTGATGTTTCAGCATCCTCGGATGCTACTTTTGGCCGCAAGGTATTACAAGCGGCAGTATAGATGCGGTTAGCGCTGCCTGAGAGGGCGTTTTTCTGTTGGGTACAGTTGTTATGGTTTTGCCCACCCCTCTTGATTGGCACAGCTTTGGAACGTCCCCATGTGTCATAAGAATGCTGCGTCTGTCAGTGAACGGAAGAGAAAAAGGGATTTTTTGTATAACTTACTGTAAAATCTTTTCTCTGAGTTCACTGACAGACGCAGCACCCACCCCTCTGCGTTGGTTTTGTACGGCTTGTTACGAACTGATGTGCTGTACAGAGCAGGGGGATTATATGCTAAGGTGAGGACGGCCCCCTGGGAGGGGCCAACCTACACTTTTGTTTGTTTTGCCTAGGCTACTCCTAGTAGGATGAGCATAACCCCATGTGTCATAAGAATGCTGCGTCTGTCAGTGAACTCAGAGAAAAGGATTTTACGGTAAGTTATACAAAAAATCCCTTTATTCTGCCCATTGAAATGAATTAACGCTTGATGCACCTAACATTATCATGCATTTAGACATGTTTACACGTGTCAAGTATTTTTTCTGATAAAACAGTGGCAGTGTTTTTTTTTCTGCCTTTGTTGCAGGGACACATAGGCTGACATGAAGGGGTGCTTAGAGGCAGAAAAAAAATGCCAAACGCCCCTAAAAGCAGTGTTAAATGCTCAGTGTGCATGAAGACGCTATCACATGCCAATTTAGGTGTCTGCTGATAGCCCTGTTGCAGGAGTCCACCCCCCCAGTAAACTCTGATGCTTGATGGTGTGCAAGTTTACCCCCTGTCCCGATCAGGTGGGTGATGTCACTGCCCCCCCCATATGACAGCGTTCGGGCTGTTCACAGGAGCACTGTCACTTGCGAGAAGCAATATGCTTCTCTATATTTGTAAGGACTACTCCATTAGAAGAACAGAGCTAGGGCTCTGATGGAGTAGGAAGGTAGCAAAGGAACGTAGATCTGTACCATACTGGGGTAGGGTTGGTTATCAAAAAGTTCTGTCACATTGCCCAGAATAGGCAAAAATATGGTGTCTCTTTAACACAAACCTCAACCACGTTGACACATTCAAATTTCGGTATCAGCCAGGAAATTTCTTGAAACACCTTTTCACCTCTATCCTGCTCACTGGACAAAGACTCAGCATTATCACCTGTTAGCAAGATGATCCAATAAACTGCAAAGCTAATGAGGAAAACCACAGGGGCTTCAGCTTGTATAAGAGCAGTGTGAACAGCAAGCTTTGACAAAGCATTTGCAGAGCTTTCAGCAAGCTTTTTTGATGCTTTTAAAATACCATTCAGCTCCAGTTTGTAAATGTTGAACACAGATCCTAATGGGAGTGCTGATGGCCACTTTAAATGAATGAAGCCTGCTAGTAGCTTGTTTAAAGTGGCAATCAGCCACTACCATTAGGATCTGTGTTCAACATTTACAAACTGAAGCTGAATGGTACTTTCAAAGCTCAAACAAAGCTTGCTAAAAGCTCTGAAAATGCTTTGTCAAAGCTTGCCATTCACATTGCGCTTATACAAGACAATGCCCATGTGAAACAGGCCTTAAGCTGAACTATTAAGGTCACAGAGCAATCTTCTTGGCTATGTAGTGCAGCAGAGGTGTGAAAACCAGAAGGTGTTCAGAAACATTCTGGTTGCACTATTTGATATGCTTTTGACATGTGGCCTTTGGAATGCAGGTGGAGTGCAAACTGGCACTTTCGGTTTGCATTTTACGGAGGAGTGCTATTAAATATACGGTGGTGTACAGTCGTCCATGTGTACAGGATATCATAGTGCAGGAGCCGGCCACACCGGACCTGCCGCCGCTAAATGTCCAGCCCATCAGTGTACGTGATGAATTCACATGCACCCAGCCTGTGGACATTTTAACCCCTTCACACCGACTGTACGCAAATATGCACCCTCTGTTTGAAGGGATTGTACCATTGTAATGCATGCAGCTGCACGCATCACCCCAGCACTGTATTTTAGAGCCATCGGTTGGCTTTCTTAGGATGACAACCGATGCGGCTAAGAAGCAGCTCAGCTGTTATACCTAGCAGCAGGAGGGCACGCCCCCCCCCCTTCTGTTGCCTTCCGCAGCTCGCCCGGGCTCTCCCGTCCCACCAGGAGGCCCGAGCGACTAGCTGGCATGTCTGCCGGCTGGCCGGAGATCCGAATGAACCCGCAATCAGCTTAGATCAGGTCTCGGATCTAGTAACCTGGAAGCACTGTTATGACATCACTTCCTTTTTACAGGGGGCTTAAAGGCGCCAAATTACAGCATTCAAAACAGCCAAACTTGGCGTTTTGAATGCTTTTATGTGCAAAGGAGGGATTTGGGGTTATATCTCTCCATAAATAGTACCTGTCACTGCCTATTACAATCAGGGCTGGTGCAAGGATTTTTGACACCCTAGGCGAAACCTCATTTTGCCGCCCCTGACTTCACCCACTTTGCCCTGCCCATGTACATGGTGGAGGTGGCGGGGGTGGAGATTTTTGTGGCGTCTCTTAGCTATTTCTTCAGCCATGGTTCGCAGGCCCGCACCTGCACCTCTGGACCCAGCCTGAAGAAGATGGTGGCACCGACTCGCTTCCTCACACCAGCCATGGTCCACAGGTATATAGACAGGCTGCTGTAGTATATAGACAGGCTAAGGTAGTATACAGACAGGCTAGGGAAGTATATGGACAGCCTAGGATAGCATATGGACATGTTAGGGTAGTAAATACAGGCCAGGGTTGTATACGGACAGGCCAAGGTGGTATATGGATAGGCCAGGGTGGCATACGGATAGGCCAGGGTGGTATATGGACAAGCTAGGGTGATATACGGACAGGCCAGGGTTGTATACAGACAGGACAGGGCAGTAAATAGACAGGCCAGGGTGGTATGCGGATAGGACAGGGTGATATATGGTCATGACAGGGCAGTATACGGATAGGCCAGGGTGGTATACGGACAGGCCAGGGTGGTATACGGACAGGCCAGGGTAGTAAATAGACAGGCTAGGGTGGTATATGGACAGGACATGGTGGTATATGGATAGGACAGGGTGGAATATGGACAGGCCAGGGCAGTAAATAGACAGGCCAGGGTGGTATGCGGATAGGACAGGGTGGTATATGGTCAGGACAGGGTGGTATATGGACAGGACAGGGTGGTATATGGTCAGGACAGGGTGGTATATGGACAGGCCAGGGTGGTATATGGACAGGCCAGGGTGGTATATGGACAGGACAGGGTGGTATATGGTCAGGACAGGGTGGTATATGGTCAGGACAGGGTGGTATATGGACAGGCCAGGACGGTATATGGACAGGACAGGGTGGTATATGGACAGGACAGGGCAGTATACGGATAGGCCAGGGTGATATACGGACAGGCTAGGCCCTAGCCTAGGGGGGAGAGGGAGAGAGAATTAGGTAGAGGAGGAAGGAAAAGAGAGGGGGGGGTAGAGAGAGAAAAAGAAAGGGGGGGTGCATAGCACAAAGGGGTGGGATCACAAAGGATGTTACTGTGGGGATGGAAGTCTCACTCACCATTTATGCTCTCCCATTCAGGCTGCTGTCCCCCAGGGCTGTGGCAGATATTGTTTGAAAAGTGCTGCCCAGCAGCCCACAGAACTCCTCTCGCAGGCGGATGGAGTGTGGGTGGGGTTGGGCGGGTACAAATGGGAGGCGGAGTAGCAGATTGGACAAGCAGCGGAGTGAAGTTAGGAGGACAGTGCAGACAGGATGGAGCCGACTCCTCTGTAAGCTGGCTTTCTCCGCTCTCACTCTGTCACTGACTATGACAGTCAGCCAGAGGCTGTGGAGCGCCGGAGCTAGCCGCTCTCTATTTCCACATAGAGAAGGGGGAGGAGGGAAACGCTCCTCCCGCAGCTGCCCACGCAGACTCGGCCCCCTGCTCCAGCGGCGCTTGTTTATTCTCATCCCGGATCAGAGCTACGATCTGCTTTGTGCGGCAGGGTGTGTCATAGCAGCAAGCGGTGCGGGAAGCGGGGTCACTGTGTCTGCAAGGATTTTACCGCCCCTCCTGTCCTGGCACCCTAGGCGGCTGCCTATCCCGCCTATTGCTTAAGCCAGCCCTGATTACTATCACAAGGGATGTTTACATTCCTTCTGACTGCACTAAAAGTGATCAAAAACATTTTTTCAAAGGGACAGTGTAAAAATAAAAAATAAATAAAATAAAATAAATAAGAAAAAAAATGTAATTGAATTAAAATTTTTAAAGCGCTCCATCCCTCTGTGCTTTCACAATTGTGAGGGCTGTGTAATATGCAGGGAGTGCTGTGTAATATGCAGGGGGGGCTGGGCAGGGGGGCTGTGTGATGTGCAGGGGGAGCTGTGTAATATTCGGGGGGGGGGGGGGTGTAATGTAAAGGGGTCCAGAGGTGTGGGGGTTGTTATCTTCATTTATTAGCAGGTGAATGCGGCCCTCCATGCATTCACATACATTGAATCTGGCCCTTAAAAGAGAAGTATGGGTTTTGTTTTTTGCCCCCTTTATACTCACCTAGATGGATGCAGCATCGGTCTGATGCTGCATCTATCCCCCGGCGTCTGTACACGGAGAATTGAGCCACCGATCCCCGAGCGGAAAGCTGCTGGCTGTCAATCAACAAGCCCTCTGCTCTGTTCCTCGACGCTCCCTGGAGCGCTGAGCTATGGAGGAGCGGAGATCGGCCGTCTTGACATCTCAGCGGCTCGCTGAGTAGCTGATATGGCTGTCGGTCCAGGCACCTGGCGGATCCCGACTCTTGAAGTCGTGATGACCTGGTGCCTGGCCCGACTCCTGTGACATCAGCAGAGAGCGGACATAAATTAGCTCAGGCCATACTTCTCCTTTAAGTGGAAAAAGTTTGCTGATCCCTATCATAGTGGATTGAGGTGTAAGCTGAGGGAGGTTCCGACAGTTGCATGTGGGAGATTACCAGTTGGAAACAACACAGGCGTATTGTGACCTTCTTTGAGCAAAAAGGTTCTATATTTCTAGTGAGTGCGGTGTGTACTTACTGTGGAGAGAGGAAGAGCACTCTTTTCTTCTGTGTCAATGTCTACTTGCGCTGGGTATTTTTCCTGGCTATTTATTATGGACTTTTAATTTTATTTTGTAGATGTATATATATTGTTTCCTATATTGTTCATTTGATCATATAAAGTTTCTCACCAAAGTGAATACACCCTTCACATTTTTGTAAGTATTTTATTATATCTTTTCATGTGACAACACTGAAGAAATGACACTTTGCTACAATGTAAAGTAGTGAGCGTACAGTTTGTAAATTTGCTGTCTCCTCAAAATAACTCAACACACAGCCATTAATGTCTAAACCACTGGCAACAAAAATGAAAATGTCCAAATTGGGCCTAATTAGCCATTTTAACTCCCCAGTGTCATGTGACTCGCTAGTGCTACAAAGTCTCAGGTGTGAATGGGGAGCAGGTATGTTAAATTTGTTGTTATTGCTCTCACTCTTTCACACTGGTCACTGGAAGTTCAACATGGCACCTCATGGCAAATGACTCTCTGACGATCTGAAAATAAGAATTGCTGCTCTACATAAAGATGGCCTAGGCCAGTGATGGCAAACCTTTTTGAGCCCGAGTGCCCAAACTGCACCACAAAACCAACTCGTACAGTTGTCCAAACCAATTAGCAGGTTTAGTCTTAAAAGAAAAACACAATAACAGGGCTTTCAATTATGCATTTTTTTATTGAAAAAAAAAGCAATCAACTCTACATGTGCATGTGTTTTTGGATAAGGAAGCATTTGCTGAGCACTGGTAAGGATGCATTTGCTGGGCATTGGTAAGGATGCATTTGCTGGGCATTGGTAAGGATGCATTTGCTGGATACCGGTAAGGATACATTTGCTGGGCATTGGTAAGGATGCATTTGCTGGGCATTGGTAAGGATGCATTTGCTGGGCACGGGTAAGGATGCATTTGCTTGGCATGGTAAGGATGCATTTTCTGGGCACTGGTAAGGTTGCATTTTCAGGGCACTGGTAAGGATGCATTTGCTGGGCACTGGTAAGGATGCATTTGCTGAGCACTTGTAAGGATGCATTTGCTGGGCATTGGTAAGGATGCATTTGCCGGGCATTGGTAAGGATACATTTGCTGAGCACTTGCAAGGATACATTCGCTGAGCACTGCTAAGGATACATTTGCTGAGCACTGCTAAAGATGCATTTGCTGGGCATGGTAAGGATTTATTTGCTGAGCACTGGCAAGGATGCATTTGCTGGACACTGGTAAGGATGCATTTGCTGGGCATCGATAAGGATGCATTTGCTGGGCATTGGTAAGGATGCATTTGTTGAGCACTGGTAAGGGACACTGTTTTATCCACTGATACCATTAATAGGGCATAATTCCCCCCACCAATACCCATAATGAGGCCCAATGACACCAATGATGGGGCTCCAGGGACTGTGTGGAGAGTGATGCAGGCATGGAGGAAAATGAACAAGTCCAGGAGCTCTTTGCCAGCATGCCCCATTTGATCCCCACACCCTTCGAGACAACTTGATTCGATTTCCACCCGCACGTCACCCCTGGCCCCAGCGGTCACACCCACCTCAGACACATCACTGCTGGCCCTAGAGACCTGTGGGAGATGTAATTTGAGGGGGGTGCAGCGCGGTGTGAAGGAATCAGCTTGGTCAGTGTCAGTATGTTATTTTCTCTGTTCTTCCTGGCATGCCCCCAGAGAGGGCTCTGCGTTCCGGCTGTGGCACTTGTGCCACGGGTTCGCCATCACTGGGCAAGGCTATAAGAAGATTGCCAAGACCCTGAAACTGAGCTGCAGCACGGTGGCCAAAACCATACAGTGGTTTAACAGGACAGGTTCCACTCAGAACAAGCCTAGCCATGGTCGACCACAGCAGTTGAGTGCACATGCTCAGTGTAATATCCAGATGTTGTCTTTGGGAAATAGATGTATGAGTGCTGTCGGCATTGCTGCAGAGGTTGAAGGGGTGGGGGGTCAGCCTGTCAGTGCTCAGACCATATGCCACATACTGCATCAAATTGCTCTGCATGGCTGTCATCCCAGAAGGAAGCCTCTTCTAAAGATTTTGCACAAGAAAGCCTGAAAACAGTTTGCTGAAGACATGCAGACTAAGGACATGGATTACTGGAACCATGTCCTGTGGTCTGATGAGACCAAAATAAACTCATTAGGTTCAGATGATGTCAAGCGTGTGTGGCGGCAACCATGTGAGGAGTACAAAGACAAGTGTGTGTGCCTACAGTCAAGCATGGTGGTGGGAGTGTCATGGTCTGGGGCTGCATGAGTGCTACCAGAACTGAGGAGCTATAGTTCATTGAGGGAACCATGAATGCCAACATGTACTGTGACATACTGAAGCAGAGCATGACCCCCTCCCTTCGGAGACTGGGCCGCAGTGCAGTATTACAACATGATAACGATCCCAAACACCTTCAAAGACGACCACTGTCTTGCTAAAGAAGCTAAGGGTAAAGGTGATGGACTGGCCAAGCATGTCTCCAGACCTAAACCCTATTGAGCATTTGTGGGGCATCCTCAAACGGAAGGTGGAGGAGCGCAAGGTCTCTAACATCCACCAGCTTTGTGATGTCATCATGGAGGAGTGGAAGAGGACTCCAGTGGCAACCTGTGAAGCTCTGGTGAACTCCATGCCCAAAAGGGTTAAGGCAGTGCTGGAAAATAGTTGAAACTTTGGGTCCAATTTGGACATTTTCACTGGCTGTGTGTTGAGTTATTTTTAAGGAGCAGCAAATGTACACTGTTATCCGGTTCCCGACCGCACGCCGTGTTTTCACGGCGGCATTCGGGGAGCCCTGCGCGAATCGCCGTAAATAAGCGGCGATTCGCATTTGGCCACCAGGGGCCGCGCGCACGCGCACCCGCCGCACTCCTGGGGAGTGTGCCCGTGGCTCGGGCGGACCCGATGTCCGCCGGCGAGCCGCGATGAGCGGCTACAGGGCAAAGAACGGGGAACCGCCGATGTAAACACGGCGGTTCCCCGCCCTGTCAGTGGGGCATGAGAGATCTACTGATCCCTGTCACTGGGATCAGTTAGATCTCTCATGCCCATGTTAGCCCAACCCCCCCACAGTAAGAACACACCCAGGGAACACAGTTAACCCCTAGCTCTCCCCCTGCAGGTTAACCCCTTCACTGCCAATGACATTTATACAGTATTCAGTGGACATTTAAATTTCTGATCGCTGAATAAATGTCATTGGTCCCAAAAAAGTGTCAAAATGTTCCGACATGTCCCCCCCAATATCGCATTACCGCTAAAAATCGCAGATCGCCGCCATTACTAGTAAAAAAAACCAAAAAACCCAGAAATGAATTTTCATCATCCGTAAACGCGGCCACTTTTGCGCAAACCAATCAATAAACACCAATTGCGATTTTTTTTTATCGCAAATATGAGGAATTATATAAATCGGCCAAAAACGGTGAAAAAAAATGTTTTTTTATATTTTTTTTTGGATTTGAATTTTAGCAAAAAGTAAGAAATTTGGGTTTTTTTGCAAAATGGTCGCTCTTCTTTTGTTTATAGCGGCAATAAGAAATGACGCAGAGGCGATCAAATACCACCAAAAGAAAGCTCTATTTGTGGGAAAAAAAGGACACAAATTCTGTTTGGGTATAACGTCGCACGACCGCGCAATTGTCAGTTAAAGCGACGCAGCGCCGAATCGCAAAAAGTGCTCTGGTCCTAAAGTGCAAAATTCTTCCGGTGCTGAAGTGGTTAAATAAGCTGTACACTCACTACTTTATATTGTAGAAAAGTGTCATTTCTTCAGTGTTGTCACATGAAAAGATAGAATAAAATATTTACAAAAATGTGAGGGGTGTACTCACTTTTGTGAGATACTGCACATTCGTAAGAGTGCGATCTGTTTAATTCCTTTTTGAGGGCTCGTTCACACTTGCTCACAATACTGATGGTTAGCATTAATAGATGCATTTGATAAGTGGTTAATGAGCATTAAAAATGCTCCCCATAATGTCCTATGCGTGTTTACGACGTGGTTGACATCTGTTTTTATCGCGTCAAAACCGCACCACAAATGCCTGTTATTAACTGTAATCTACTGCAGGCGCATTGTGCGTTACCATAGACTTGAATAGGAGGAGTTGAAATGCTTCAATTTCAAAGTCGACATGAAGCGTCGATTTTGAAGGAAAGCAATGCTAACGATTCATGTTTTGATAATGTGATAACTGCATAGGTGTTTGAGGAGCATTAGAAAATGCCCACCAAATGCCTGCTTTTACTGCCATTGTGAACTAGGCCTTACTGATTGCATTCAACTTATCAGCAGATTAAAGCTGAAGTTTATATATGGCACATTTTACCAAGCTGGGCCAATGTAAGTATGTATGTGCCATACTTGTGGGATCCCCGTGGAAGCTGGAAATCACTGTAGTAGGCACTGTTGATACAGTGACCTTTACCAGCTTCTGAGTCCTGTGCCAAGCAGCTGTCCTGCTGGATTGCGAACTTGGGAGATTGCTTGATCAGCACGGGTGTCATTCAGGGAACACTAAATAAAAATGCAAAGTGTTCTCTGATTGGATGAGGTGGAAATCATGACATCACTGCTGCACCCTCCACCTTATTCAATCAGAGAATGCTTTGCATTAATTGAGAAAATGCATAGTTATCCCTGAATGGTGCCTATACAGAGCAAGCAACCTGTTGTGTTCACAATGCAGCACGACAGCTTCCTAACAAAGAACCCAGAAGATAGTGGATATCACTGTAGTAGTGGCGCCAACTAGAGTGATTTCCAGCTTCCACAGGGATTCCACAGTTATGGTACATACATACATACGTACATGGGCCCAAGGGAACAATGTAACCATGTAAAAATTGTCATACCTAAACTTTATCTTTATTACATTCGAATATGCATTGGAAATCTGAAAATATTACACAAACAAGAAAAATAGAAAAAATACTTTCAGGCAAATTTTGCAATAGTAATCAACATGGAACTCCCAGAAAACTATTTGTGCACATTTTAAATACAAATGTATGACCTGTTCTACTTCCCAAAGGGTTAGTAATGCTATTCAGCCAGTTGTGTAACTGAACCACCTTGTCCTACCTCCAATTTGTTTATTGAACAATGAGCGAGCATGGTCACATTACTAATATGTTGTCCAATGAGCAGGTAGGTGACATTAGAAGATGTAAAAATAAACTAGGAACTAGTAGAGTCGTCTTCCTGTCTGTACGGTGCAATGTATATCACAAGACTAGCTAAACAGGGTACAAAATTGTTTATTGAATAAAACACTTCACATACAATAAGTATCAACTAGGAGACTAACATATCAACTACGTGCAGTATTTGGCTGTTCGTCTGGAGTTCCGTGAAAATAGAGTTCTCAATAAAAATGGTAATGTTTTCCCTTTAAATCCAGTCTGTGCTTTTTAGTTGGTCTTTAGAAGACAATTTCCTTTGCGCAGTTTTCCTTTGGACAGGTGAGATGGTCCCTGTTCCTCATTTTCTACGAGACTGCACACCGATGCTGAAAGTTATGTTGTTCATTTGCTAAAGCTACTCTTTTTGACCCCTCCATCACATACTAACTACCAGTTCAGCTCTAAAAAAAAATAAGACATGAAATAATCTAATCTATTATAAATGTCATAAATCTCTATATATTGACCAAGACTCGGCTCTCTAAACTGTAGATATTACATTTCTGACCTTTGACATAGACGGGGATAAATCTTGACCCAGAGGTGGAGGCTTACACGGGATCTGAATTCTTTCAAATGGGGACCTAGTAAATCAAGTCCATTCTAAAAAAACAATTATGTTGGGCCCGGTTAGGTCACAACAAGTTCATTGGCGCATAGTTATAATGTCCACTAAAGCAAACAATTAAGAAGCACCATTCACGGGCAGGATGGATGACTTAGTGGATTGTCACGAGTATGGAGCCTTTCACCTGCGAGGTCGTGGGTTCAAATCAGGCCTTGGTCGTTTGCGGCTGAAAGTTGTCAGCGGTTGATAGCTGTGCACTGGGATGTGAAATAAGATGTCATCCTAGTGCCAGTCTTATTGAGCAAGTGGTCAAGTGATCAGAGAGCTCTGAGCTCACTGGTATCAGCTTTATAAATCTGTGGAAAGGAGTCAGAAGCATTGTAAGATGTGTTTCTTTAACAAAGAATTCCAGGCAAATATGTAAAAATGTGCATTAGTATGTTTATATTTTTCTTCCAAAGCAACTATGTTTCAATTCAGCTAGTCCAGTTACTTGAAATATGTCTTCATATTGAGTTGTTCACTGAACGCTGTTATCAGACTTACAGGGGGAGTGTCTGGTTTGTGATTTTATAGGTAAGATCGGGTTGTGGTTTAAAGGAGATAGAGGGCTCCAGGCCTGAGTTGTCAGTCTGGTGAGATCCACTAATACTCCTAGGAGCAAGTAGCAGATGGCATAGTGACTTGTGTAATGCTCACTCCTGAAAGGGCCCGCTGAATGGTCTCAAGGTTCTTTCCCAAACTAGGATCCAGCACTCAGATCTGTACTGGCAGTGAGGCCCACTTGTGGTTCAGGATTTTAGGGGTTAAAACAGGCAATGGGGAGGTAATATTATTCAGAGGGCAAAACTAGTGTAAATGAGCCCCTAACAGTGCATAATTCCTAATTAAATAACAATTCAATAAGCAATACACATAAGATTATTAACGTGCTAATTTCTCAGAATCAGCATATTGTTCCTATGGATTACAAAATCCCATTGAATACTTTTGCATATATTCTCTGGATCATCCATCTTTCAGTACATCCATTTTGGAAACACAGCATGACCTTTCTAATTATATAGCCTACGTTATGGCTAGATATCTGTGCCCATAAATGCCAGCACTTCCTTTTTAAATATTTCTATTTTTTCAGATGGTTATTGATCTCTTGCTGAGCCGAGATCACAATCTGATGCCAGTAAGTTTGATTAATGAATTGGCTTCAAAAAAAGGACTGAATGGGGACAGAAATCCAAGCCTTCCCCCAAATGACGGGGCCAGATCCATCAAGACTCCTGGTTCATTATGAAACACTTATCAAGTATACATGAAATATTAATTGAACTCGGTTTGATTCTGGAAGGGAAAGAAAAGGAATCAGCCTTCCGCTTGGCGTTCTCCACATGCATTCCAGATGTTTCAGGCTTCCCCCTTGAGGTTCCAAGGAGGGAGATGTATTAATATATTGTATTGATTAGATCAGGACCCCTGACAGTTATATCCAGAGATACCATCTGGCTGATGTTTGAATTCCGTCACCAAAAACAGGACATGACAAGTTATTAATCTCCCCCCTTTTTTTAGTGTAGACGGTCGCCTATCTGCTAAAGCGCGTTTTTTGCCGTTCTCCACGAGGCAAAGGCTGATTTGAAGGGTACTGAAATTAAGGTTATTACACAAATTGAACCATATGGTCCAAATATTTCAGCAAGAAAATTGCCAGACAATAAAAATGGCTCCTGACTTCCTAATGGTGTAAATTAAAAGCTTAACCATGGCTCTAACGATGTCCTTCTGCCACGCTTAACTACTGTTACATGAAGGACACAGTTTTAAAAATATTATGGGAGGGAAAAAAAAGCCAACGCCAACTGCCTGTTTTACAATCTGTTACCATGTCATTAAGAACACTGTCAGGGCTGCATAAACATAATTATACTCAACATACAAGAGGCCGATCTAAGTGAAGTTGAGAACTCACTGAGCAGTGTCGGAACCCATTGTCTAAGCTTCTGAACCAAAATCATTGATGAGAAAGGTGTCGGGGAAAAAAAAAGCGGAACGCTCATTAGGATTAAAATTTAATGCAACAGCCAAAGTCATTTTATGAGAATTTAATTTACAGAGCGGCTTATTAAAGAGCATCGCATTAAACATGTACTATGAATTAAGGCTTTAATTGGGTCGCTGGCATGTTTAATACTGCACAGGAGCAAGGGTAAGGGACTAGATATACATGTAATTGCAACTGCTACGAGGGACATTTTACTAACATAGTCCCAGGTAAGGTGTGTAAAGTATAGTGCTTTTGTACATAATTTCCTTATTATGGTGGGCATAAAAAATTATATTTTCTTAAAACAGGTAAATATTGAAGCCCATATCCAGGCAATTTTTTTTATTTTTATTTTAATTATTTATAAATTAAATAGACCTCCAGTTTACCTTTATTTAATCAACATTTTTATAAAACTTAAAATAATAAAAATAATACAGTACAACTTTGCAGATTGCATTCCATAACCAACAGAAACCAATCAGCTTCCAGTTTTTTTGTCAAAGCCAATTAGCTACCATGCACAGCTGCACCAGAGTTTGCACACTCCAGTTTTAGTACAGTAAATCAAATCCAATATGTTATTATGTTTATTATGATATGCTCAGTTCTTTCCCTTTCCCCTTTCTTAAAGGTAAAAAAAAAGTGGGTGGGTACAGTCGGTGTGAGGGGGGGGGGGGGGTATCCATGGGGAGAGAGAAAAAAGGGGGACGTTCAACTTGGTGTCTTTTCCCATTTTTATTCTTATTTTGTAAGAAAAGGGTTCAGCAATGTAATCTTAGAATTATAGTGAATAAAAAGCTTAAGTCTAACTATTTTTAAAAATATTACTTCCCCCCTCCTCCTACCTATCCCGCCTAACTTGTATAAAAAGATGCGTGTGTACTTACTTACTTTTAATCTGCTCCAGTCCAGCCATGTGATCCTGCAGCCCTGGTAATTTTAAGGACCATGATGTCACCCATAGGTTCCCATAGCTCAGCTGTTGTCAGTGGACCCTCCTGTTCCCTGCAGCAGCTGCTCACTGACACAGGAGAGCCAGAGCTGCGGGATCACGTGACTGAACAAAAGTGGATTAAAAATAGGTAAGTATACACATCTTTTTTATACAGGTTGAACAAGATAGGTAGGAGGAAGGCAACATTTTTAAGAATAGTTAAACTTTAGATTTTTTTTCCACTTTAACCATCTGCATGAGTGAATCACTTGATAAATCCATATCTGATACATAGCCATTTGGTCCCTGACGAGCGAGTTTGGGGTGGAGGAACTTGACTGGCCTGCACAGAATCCTGACCTCAACCTGCTAGAACAACTATGGGGTGAATTAGTGCAGAGGCTGCGACCCAGGCCTTCTCATCCAACATCAGTGCCTGGCCTCACAAATGCGCTTCTGGAAGAAATGTTCATATATTCCCATAGACACACTCCTAAACCTTGTGGACAGCCTTCCCACAAGAGTTGAAGCTGTTATAGCTGCAAAGGGTGGGCCAACTCAATATTGAACCTTACGGACTAAGACACCATTAATGCCATTAAAGTTCATGTGCGTTTAAAGGCAGGTGTCCCACAACTTTTGGTAATATAGTGTACCTCTGCAGACTTCTTGATCTGATATGCTGCACACTTTGAACATATAGACTTCTATATGTAGACTAATTGGCTCCTATCCATCTACTAGCTCCATAGAAACCTACAGTGCCTTGAAAAAGTATTCATACCCCTTGAAATTTTGTCATGTTACAACCAAAAATGTAAATGTATTTTATTGGGATTGTATGTGATAAAGCAACACAAAGTGGCACGGAATTGTGAGGTGGAAGGAAAATGATAAATGGTGTTCAAAATGTTTTGCAAATAAATATGTCAAAAGTGTGGCGTGCATTTGTATTCAGCCCCCTTTACTCTGATACCCGTAACTAATATCTAGTGGAACCAATTGCCTTCAGAAGTCACTTTAATTAGTATGAAGCGCCCCCATAGTGTAGTTGTGTTTTTCTAGCAGGGTTTTGTTAGGTGAGGTAAAATTTAGTCAGGCCTGAGTGTAAAAGCAGGCCTGAGTGTTTTGATCTGGGCCGGGAGGAGAGGCTCAGGGAGGATTGAGTGGACTTAACAGATGAGGTCACCAGAACCTCTCACTTCTTTCTAGAAACCTGGGCAAGGTTTCTGGTCAGAGAGCTGGGAGATAGGAGGAACCATCTGGAGTATTCTAGGGAGCCCTGACCAATCCCCAAGCAGGATTGGCAGGGGGCAGGCCTCCTTAAATACTCAGAGTCAGCCCAATCTGGGAGGAGAAGTGTCGAGTGGAAGTCTGGAGATATAGCAGAGGCGCTGTGGAGGCCTCTACCCGGGAGGTCGCCCCCCCATCTGGAGGGGGTGACCTTGAGGCCTGGAGGTTCGGGGGCAGCCAGGAGTAGTGGTGATTCCTGGAGTCACACAGGGGAACAGGAGAACAGCGGAGGTGCTATATATACAGTGAGAGACGTTAAAGTGATCCACCAGTTTGGTGAGTAACGGTCCCTGGGAACTGCAAGAGAAAGTGCTGGAGCAGGCTGGGAGAGGAATAGTGGACAGTCTGTGGAAGCCTTGGGAGCCAGTTCAGGGAAAGGAGAGTCACTGAAGAAAAGCAGGTCGGTTGGGACCTGTAAGAGAGATGGGCTGGGAGTTGTAGTCCATCAAAGGCCCGGCTAGAACTCAAGTATTTTGCTATACATTCAGGGGCCCATGATCCCTGGCCTCTAATGGGTGTTCCTGAGGTCCTGCTAATACAGAGTAGGCCTCACCATGTGCTAGCTGCGGTGAAGAGGAAGGAGTAGAGAAGCTTGATAAATTTCCTTTCAGGCTGGAAACTAAGTGATATGCTGGAGAGAAGTAAAAGTGTGAAAATCTTCAAGTTCTGTGTTAGAGAGAGAACTGTAGAAGAAAAGGTCAGCAAGTTGAGTGATGGAGAGTTGTGAGGAGTAACAGTCTGCAGAAGGACAGTCTGCAGTGAAAGTGTGCATATACAGGAGTGTATATGGAGTTTGTGTACCATAATTCTTTGGGCATCTCACAGTCATCCCTTATCCCCATACAAGTTATTTCCTGTAAATAAAACAACAAAAACAAGAGCCGGCCTGTTCAGTGTCTCCTGATGTGTGATATATGGTGTGATTGAGGGCAGCTATAAGGTGAACCACTACTGCCAGCCACTTTGAAGGGATGGCTACAAGTAAATAGAGTGTACCTGTGTGTGATTTAATCTCAGTATAAATACAGCTGTTCCATGAAGCCCTCAGTGGTTTGTTAGAGATCGTTAGTGAACAAACAGCATCATGAAGGCCAAGGAATAGGCAGGTCAGGAATAAAGTTGTGGGGAAGTTTAAATATCCCAAGCTTTGAACATCTCACGGAGCACTGTTTAATCCATCACCCAAAAATGGAAAGAGTATGGCACAACTGCAAACCTACCAAGACATGGCTGTCCACCTAAACTGATAGGCCAGGCAAGGAGAGCATTAATCACAGAAGCAGCCAAGAGGCCCATGGTAACTCTGGAGAAGCTGCAGAGATCCACAGCTCAGGTGGGAGAATCTGTTCATAGGACAACTATTAGTCGTGCACTCTACAAAGCCGGCCTTTATGGAAGAATGGCAAGAATAAAGCCATTGTTTAAAGAAAGCCATAAGATGTCCCGTTTGCAGTTTGCGAGTGGCCCTGTTGGAGACACAGCAAACATCTGGAAGAATGTGCTCTGGTCAGATGAGACCAAAATTGAACTTTTTGGCCTAAAAGCAAATTGCTATGTGTGGCAGAAAACTAACACAGCACATCACCCTGAACACACCATCCCCACCGTGAAACATGGTGGTGGTAGCATCATGTTGTGGGGATGCTTTTCTTAGGCAAGCACAGGGAAGCTGGTCAGAGTTGATGGGAAGATGGATGGGGCAAAATACAGGGCAATCTTAGAAGAAAACCTGTTAGAGTCTGCAAAAGACTTGAGACTGGGGCGGAGGTTCACCTTCCAGCAGGACAACGACCCTAAACATACAGCCAGAGCTACAATGGAATGGTTTTGATCAAAGCATATTCCTGTGTTAGAATGGCCCAGTCAAAGTCCAGACCCAAATCCAATTGAGAATCTGTGGCAAGACTTGAAAATTGCTGCTCACATACGCTCTCCATCCAATCTGACAGAGCTTGAGCTATTTTGCACAGAAGAATGGGCAAAAATGTCCTCTCTAGATGTGCAAAGCTGGTAGAGACATCCCAAAAAGACGGTTCTACAAAGTATTGACTCAGCGGGGCTGAATACAAATGCACGCTTTTCAGGTATTTATTTTTAAAAAAATGTTGAAAACCATTTATCATTTTCCTTCCACTTCACAATTGTGTCTTTTTGTGTTGGTCGGTCACATAAAATCCCAATAAAATAGATTTACGTTTTTGGCTGTAACATCACAAAATGCGGAATATTTCAAGGGGTATGAATACTTTTTCAAGGCACTGTATAGGACCGAACTGTGCTGGAACAGAACCAACAAGCTGACGGTGGGATATAAACAATGCCGCTGGCCTTGGAGCGAGATCTAGGTAAGTATAGTGATTTGGAGGAAGAGCGGACTAGAGGTAAGAAGCAAAAGGTTAAGGGAACACTATGGGTATTTTTTTTATTCTTTTAGCAGAAACGTAACAGAGCAGCCTTATAGCCCAACCAATGATGATTTTTTTTTGACCATAGGAAAATGAGATTTGGCAGGGACCCATCTAGCACCCAGGGTGAAAGTACAGTAGCTTTCTCCCCATTGACTATGGCCATTGCCTATACAAGCACATCTCAGCAGTGAGTATATATAGCATATATATTTAATATACAGAAAATAATCGCATTCACTAACACAGCTCAGAATCAATTAGGATAATGTGTTGATAAAAATGAATAGCTATTAAATTCCAGAGCAGGGATGACTTCAATGATGTAATGCTTTTACTTGAAAACGTAGCCTAATGTCACCAATGTAATGCCATACTTAATTTAGAATATTATGTTGTAATTTTAGGCAAAGGCAGCTCTTTTTTAAGTAGGTACCAGCTGGAGAAACTTTAAAAAAGCCTCTAACTGCCCAGTCAGCAGCTCCCTTGAGGTCAATGCTGCTTTAGCTATTAGGAGGTCCTGCACAGGGAGAAGATAAATACATGCAGTCGTTCCCTTCTCACAACTGCTTAGAGCAGCAAAGGTGGAATCTCACGTCTTGTCTCAGCGGAGGGCTTATGTGGCCCAGGAGGACAGCCAGCTAAAGGACGACCACTAAACGCTTTAATAGACCCAACTGTTCATGGTATCAAAATGTTTTATATTGATGTGCTGTGTACATAAAGAGTACGATGTACTGTGTGCTCTCTACATAAACAGCATAGCATAACATTGATGGAACGTAAAATATCATTCACTTAAAGCTGCATTCCAGGCAAACGACTAAAAACACAGATGAAATACCTATAAGGGACCTTGTTTTATCCTGGCCATCCAGTTCAGAGAATTACAAAGCTCTGCCACACCGTGCAGCCCAGTCTAGCAGAAGACCTGAAATTGTCTTTGCTGTAGTAAAGCAATATAATGTGTATAAACCTTGCCCGACCCTTGCCTTCAGCCATTGACTAGATAGTGAAGGAAAAGCAGCAGATTGGTGAGCTCATCTTGCTGTCACTGCGCTCTCTCCTGCTATCAGCAAGCCTCTAGTCGGCACATCAACTAATTGATTCCTCATGCTGTCTCTTCCTCTCCAAATCTGAGCTCTGCTGGACTGGGGATTGCAGGGGGCTGATACAAAGCCAAATTTAGGAACTTGCGCTGCTTGCTATTAAAAAGTAAATTTCATGATGCATTAACAATTACAGATCTACAATAATTTATATCTGCATGCTTTCTCATCATGCACAAAAATGCACTGCCCTTTAGCAGACAAATGGCAGTGCCATTAATTATTAATGCCACCCCCCCCCCCCCCGAATCTGCCAACATTCGCATTTTTGGTGTGGTGCAATTTTGGAAAAAGGTCAGAGACTTCTTTTCCACATTTCTCTTACCCGGGGATACCCATTGAAATACAGAAGAAATATTATGGTCACTCAGTTTTGGGCAATAGTTGCCATCATCCTGTTTTATAATCCTGAAAACAACAATTCCTCTTTTTGTTAGGACTTTTTTTTACTGGAACCAGACTACTACATTGTTTATATAAAAATATACATTTTATTTTAGTAGACAATTTAAAAAGAAAAAAAGGAAAACCTCCATGAGGCTCCAATATGTTAAAAACAACAATGGATCATACAAAATTGTGGCACAACATTATTTTTCAAGGTGGTGATAACCGATACCATATACTGTAAATTATATTATAAATGAACAGTTTAGCATGGAAAAGGACATCCAACACGTTTCAAACGTATCTTCCTCAGGGACGTTTAACGCCACCAAACAAAATGACTGTGCCAATGCCTGAGAGTCCACAAAGGGAACTCCCACCTCCAGGAAACCATAAAACACCACACCAAAAGAGGCCACAGAAAATCAAGAACTTGGGGCCAGCTGGACACAGGATTGATATCTGTAATAACTGACGATGAAAGGTCTCCTCCAATATTACAGCATTAGCCGATTCAAAAGGCAGTAGGTGTAGTGTTGCCTTACATGTCCTGGGGGGTTCAGAACCCTCCAGGACATGGAGAGCAACACTACCGGGTTCAGAATCCTCCAGGGCACGGAGGGCAACACTACACCTACTACCTTTTGAATCAGCTAATGCTGTAATATTGGGGGAGACCTTTCATCGTCAACTAGTTTTTACGGATATCTATCCTGTGTCCAGCTGGCCACAATTTCTCGATTTTCTGTGGCCTCTTTTGGTGTGGTGTTTTATGGTTTCCTGGAGGTGGGAGTTTACTTTGTGGACTGTCAGGCATTGGCACAGTCATTTTGTTTGGTGCCGTTAAACATCCCTGAGGAAGATACGTTTGAAAAATGTTGGATGTCCCTTTCCATGCTAATCTGTTCATTTATCATATAATTTACAGTATATGGTATTGGGTATCACCACCTTGAAAAATAATGTTGTGCCACAATGTTGTATGACCCATTGTTGTATTTAACATATTGGAGCCTCGTGGAGGTTTTCCTTTTTTCCTTTTTAAATTGTATTAAATTATATTTTTATATAATCAATGTAGTAGTTTGGTTGCAATAAAAAAAGTCAGAACAAAAAGAGGAATTGTTGTTTTCAGGACCCATTGAAATACATGGACTGCCCTAGGGTCAGGGACTGCTTTTCCACATTTCTCATGTGCAGGACAGCCCACTGAAATTAATGGGCTGCCCTACATGTGGTGTGCGGGTAAACGGCAATAACATGCAGAGATGCGCCAGTCCTGTATGGTGTGAACCTAGCCTTAAAGCGGAGTTCCAGTCCCCAAACACTTTTTTTTTTTAAAGACGGCGCTGTATTTCTCCAAACATGTACATGGACATTTACCACATGTCATACATGTAGCACTTTTACTTTCTTTTAAAATAGTTCATAACTTACAGATCTCGGAAGCAGGCGTGTTCCATTTTGGCTACTTGCATCTGAAGCCCTCCTGTCTTCATTTCCTGGATGTTCTCCTGAGCTCACGCATGCGTAGTAATGCCTCTGCACGGCAGTCCTTGTTCCTGATAGGTTGCCATAGCAATGTCGGCATAGCCCCATTGCTATAGCAACCTGTCAATCAGAGGAGAGAAAAGGAAGGTAATAGAAGTCGGATCTCCCGTTCGCGTCATTTCCTCTCTGCAAATAATGCGAAATTTCATTAGTAGGCGATTTGCAAGGACTCATGGGATACGTGACGCCGCTATCCTAGGAACCTTTGCAAATCGCCTAGTGATGTAATCGCCTAGGCGGGGACAGGCAAAAGTAAAAGAGAAATACTGCTGGAAAAGGTACTTCTAAGTATAAAAAAAAAAAAAAATTGCTTATTGAACAGGATGAGCTAATAGGACACAATAGGGAGAAAGTTGATAAAATGGGTCGAACTCCACTTTAATGTGCTAATCTAGGCAACAAGTTAAATCACTGAATAGCCAGTACTGTTAAGGAAGCAGCGCAGAGGTGCTACAGTTGTTATTATTAGGGATGCAGAGGGACCGCTCCTCTCAGGAAAGCACAAACTGAGAATTTATTACATACAGCTGAATAGATTGCAAGAGGCTTGATGGATTGTTCAACCCTTCTGATGTTGATGCTTACTTTCCCTTCGCTACGTGTCCAGGCTAAGATGATGTCATCAGTCTGCTGCAGGCAGGAGGAAGCATGTCCTCAGTCTCCTTTCTTCCAGTGATCAGTCAAAGATTATAAATTTGTGGGGCAGGTCACAGTAGAGACTGATCCATGTCAGACAATTGTAAATACAGCCAAAGACTGCGCATCATTGTGTCACCCGTGAGCCAATATCAAAGTCTAGAAAGTAGATGCTGGCCTTGGATAACACTTGAAGAAATTTGGCTTTGTCCTTCTGGAGATAAGAGTAGATGAAGGCATTGTCAAGGGGAGTACTGTGATCTCTGTAGCAGGTAATACGTTCATAAAAGTAATTCCACTGTTGGGACCAGGTTTCATTGAGGGGGAAACATAAACATGGTTATATGCACCCAAACCTCCACCCTCATATTGCCCCTACCTACTTGAATCATGGAGTGCTTCTCTCTTAAGATGTCCAATCCCATCTCCCTCTGCACAGGATACTTCTAGTTCTTAGTGAAGCACAAGTGCAGTGACCTCGCAATCCATTGATACTCCTCCATCCCAATAACTGATGGTCCTCAACTCGGTACAGACATGGGGCTAAGGGAAGAATCTTCAGCAACCTGTACATTGTACCCACAATCCAGGCTGCAGGCTCCAAAGCAAAAATGTAATAAGGCCCCATTCACACTTGTGCAACCTTGAAAGTCGCGCGACTTTGATGTGACTTGAAGCAATGCCTGTGTAATCTTGAGGTCTATGCACCTCAAGTCGCATCAAAGGTGGACCAAAGTAGTGCAAGGACTACTTTGAAGCTGCTGCGACTTGAAGTCGCACAAATATGAGTGGTACTCATTGGAAATCATGGGCTACGACTTGTCATGCGACTTTGCAGTCACAAGACAAGTCACACAAGCGTGAATGGGGCCTAAATACTTTTTTTTTTTATTAATGTGGGTGTATGTATTACATTTTTTCAAAAGATGAGCCTTTAAAATTAGAACATGTACATGTTTCAAGATCTCAGTCTTGAACTTGTACTGCAATTTTGAAGCTTTGCCGTCATGCCCATCGGCACGGTAGAGGACAGCCTGATTGTTTTCCACTTTAACTGGTCTAGAAGTGTTGTACACAAGGCTACGAAATGAAACACTGACAGAGCAGAAATAATGGGGCTACAGCGTCATTAATCCACAGCAAACTACAGACGCTGTCCTCTATCCAATAGTCATTAATGTTGTTCCATCACATTCTACTTGTTTAATTCCCCCTTTTCCCAACATTACTCCTGCTTTCTAATGGTTTAATCTGTCCCGTCTCCGATTACAAAAAAGCAACTGATCTCCTAGCTGAAGCTTGCTTGAATTGTTATCTTATAACAAACTACTCTGGTAGTAAAACTGCATTTAGTCACACCATGTTCTGCTTTTTCAAACTGTTAAAGGCTAATTCCACACAAAGACTGTGTTTAAGGTTTGGCAGGACTCTGGCGGCAGGAAGAAGTCTCTGGTGCCTTATATCCCTCAAGCGTTCCAGCAATGAGATCTCTGAGGTTCCAGACCTTCTCTTTATGTACAAGATAGGTCATGGAACAAAAAAAAAGGTGTCATTGTGCGAATATACACAGGATACTTGCAGATTTTGACACACTTACCTCTGGGTCTGCTTTCATTCAGTGATGTGAGGTTCAAGCTCCCTGCATCTACTTCATCCCCACTGGTACTATTTATCTTCCTCTTCTTTTGGGTCTTCTGTCTTCTTGCTTCACCCATTGGGCAGGCCCCGATGATGTAACCCCTGCACATGCATTGCGGTGAGTGTACAGATTTAAAAAATTACTAGCAGTTAAGCAAAAGTGTTTTTAGCAGATTTTTGGTAGTATCTTCCATCAAAATACCCTATCTGCTGGCAAATGTTTGTTTTTAGGCTTTACTTCCACTTATCAGAAAGTTTCACGTTTACCACCATCAGGTGATTTCAGGTGAACATCCTTGGTTCTGTTCTAGTTCTTTCCTGGCCCTACCTACTGTATATCCTGGGTCGATGGGGCTTTGGCTTGAACTTTTTATGCTGGATTTTCTCGATGTTTGAAGGCCCAAGGGCATATGTCCGATACAAATAGTCTGGGGGACTAGGCAGGAGTTCCTGCTTTCCCCACTACTCTTCCTGCTGGTAATGGAGCCCCTAGCTTACCTTATCTGCAACAGCCTGAATGTTAGAGGGTTAGAAGTGGTGGTCGTTCAACATTGTAGTTTGTAAGTTTGTGGATAGAGTCCTTCTTTTCCTCACCTCATCAATAGAAATCAAGCGCCTTGAATGTTCACTTTTGGCTGCTAAACTTCAAGCCCTGCGTGCTTCGTTCCCATTTGCATGGTCCGATCACCACCGGAAATACTTAGGTATATAACTCACTAGCTGTCCTAGAGACCTCTATAGCGCAAATTATCACCCTGCGCTCATCTTTTTGACATCTCTTATGTCTTGCCGATCCCCCCTTACACATATCCTGGGTAGGCAGGATCTCAGCAGTAAAAATTACTCTGTTACCAAAGATTCTTTACCTCTTTAGGGCTTTGTCTATAGGAGCACCATCCCACTTTTTGTGTAATCTACAGCGGTGAGTCTTCCATTTCCTCTGGGGCACCGCTCAGCCAAAGCTCCTCAGATTGGCATTGTTGCATCCTAAACATAAGGAGGGGTACTAGGGGCTCCATATTTTATGAAATATTACTATGCGGCCCAATTAGACCTACTACTCAAGTGTCATGCTGCCCAGGTGGTGCCTTTATGAGTGGGTTTAGAGGCAGCGGATTGCGACCTCCACTCAGTAAATAACTTGCTTTGGCTTTCACCGTTGGACCAAAAGTCACTAACTAATCCCATTACACTTCTTTCACTGGCTATATGGGACAGACTAAAGTGGACATCCAGATTTCTGTCCCTGCACAATCCAATGCTTTCCATTATGTGTAACTTGACGTTTTACCTAGTGTTGAGGCTCCCTCCACATTTATATTATACATCTTCATTCCCAGGTAGCGTTGGACCAGATGTTCATGTTTGAGCCTTTATGCTCTGCCAAGCCCCACAAAAAGGGATAATTTCTAGGTTGTACCTTCTATTTGCTTGATTTTTGCTATCTAACCCTATAACCCCTGACCCACCTGATGTAAGCCACTGGACATTGGATCTATGCTTGTAATTTGGGACAGAACACTAGACTGATGTCTGGCAGGCAACTCACAAAGCATTGCAGGATATTTTGGCACTCAAAACCGTTTATAAGATACGAACTAGGTGGTACCTTGTGCCATCAAGAATTGCCAATTTTGCCAAATATATCTCGACTTATCCTCCATCCTTCTTCTATGGTTGCAGAGGCCTGGGCACTCAACATATTTGGTAGACCTGTTCCCTAATGCAGTCCTTTTGATCTGATATCGTCTGAATCCTGTCTCAGTTGTTCAGCGTCAGCATCCTAGGTCGCACTTGTAAAGCCTGCTCTCCTGAGCTCATGAAGAAACAATTTAAACCCCTGCTCCAAATTATTACCGCTGCTAAGCAGACAATTGTTGGATCTTGGAAGTCACCCATGCTCTGTATTCTTGCACTTAAACAGAGGGTAACCCAGGCAATGATCCATGCAAAAGTTGAAGTGACTTTGCAAGAAAGGGTTCATAGACACAATGAAGTCTGGCAGCCGTGGGTGGATATTTCCTCCACCTGAACTTTGACAAATCTCTTTTGGAGCCTTGACTCTTTGCAGGTTCTTTACGTGATATTGTGTGGACACTGTAGCTTTGCCAACCCATGAGACCCCAGTTCTTATGTTTTTGTGTGGAAACAAGACAAAGTGAATCAACTATGCATGAAAACCCAGGGACTGGGGTGCAGTAAAACTCCAGCAGGTGCTCTGGACTGATAAGTCAAAATTTTTAATATTTGGCTGTAGCAGGAGACAGTTTGTTCCCAAAGGGCTGGAGAATGTTACAATAATGAGCGTCTGCAGCTAACAGCGAAGCATGGTAGAGGTTCCTTGCAAGCTTGGGGATTCATTTCTGCAAATGGAGTTGGAGATTTGGTCTGGAGCAGTGGTGTCCTATATGTTGAGAAATGCAAGCAGATACTTATCCATCATGCCCACCATCATGAAGGATGTAATGGAAAAAATAAAGTCTATTTGAAAATGCTGTGTGTTGATCGGGAGGAACCAGGGATAACAAAATATAGGCAGATTAAACTTCAGATTTAAACTCCAACAATTTTTTTAGACTTGGACAGAACGGATCAAACCTATGTGAAGCTTTTATTTATGGTCTGTGCCACCACTGGGGAGCTTTACCTTAAAGCGGTTGTCTACTCAAATTTTTTTTTTAAAAAAAATAAAAACCTGCAAGATAATAGCATAATGAGCTAGTATGCACCGCATACTAGCTCATTATGAAATACTCAATGATCGAGTAATACGATAATAGAACGTCCAAAAATAAAAAAAATTTTTTTTTTAAACTCATCTGTTGGCGAAATTCCATTTCGAGGGGTCACCACCGTGTCTGGTATTTATTTTCGAAGTGTATCCAAACTAGGCAAGACAGGTTCAGATTTTTTTAACAACCTCAAATTTAGACTTCAAATTAGACGGATATAAAACAATAGGGACCAAGGAGGGCTAGTTGTGTGTCGTAAAAGTTTATCTGAAATAAAAAAGGTAATGTAGGAAGTACTACCACCCGTACTACCTATTCATAGA
>BLSH010404923.1:18601-30013 GCA_018402905.1 Glandirana rugosa
TAAAATTCAATAAAGGGATAGGTGTCCCGTGAACAGGATGAGAATGGGGGTAAAACGAAGGAAAACGTCGGGAGATCGGGAAAGGTCCTGAAAAATCTCGGTAAAATCACGGGTTTTCAAACCCAGTGGTAACTGAAGTTACCCCAAGCCGGCGAGAAGGGAAGTGATTTTGGATCAAGGATGCTGCAGTCTGTTCTGTCATGTGTACCGGCGTTTGTTATTCTGCTTGGATGTAAGTGCAATCTTTATTTTTAAATAAACTTTTTTATATCGTATTGCACTATGATTTCCCCAATTTTATATTCTGCATGTGCTATGTGGTGCTGAGAGGAGGATTTCTAAGTCTATTCACAATATTGGGAGATGACTAGAGTTGAGCGGACACCTGGATGTTCGGGTTTGGCCGAACTTCGCTAAAAAGTTTGAGTTCAGCCCCGAACTTGACCCGAACTTGACCCCGAACCCCATTGAAGTCAATGGTGACCCAAACTTTTGGGCACTAAAATGGCTCTAAAAAGTCCTGGAAAGGGCTAGAGGGCTGCAAAAGGAAGCAAAATGGGGGTAAGAGTAGGACAAGTGCCCTGTGGATAGGGAAATAACTTAAAATCACATAAAAAAAAAATGGAGGAGGAGGTGGATGTGGAGTAGGAGGTTGAGGACACAGGTCTCGCATAGAGGCCCACTCGTTGGTGGTGAAATGGTGCTGTTCCGGTAATGTAGACGCACTTTTTAATTTTGTGCAAGAAATGCACAGCAAGGTGCAAATGTACTATGTAGCACCATTTTTTTTTTTTTAAACCAGCAATGTCGACGCACTTTTTAATTTTGTGCAAGAAATGCACAGCAAGGTGCAAATGTACTGTGTAGCACTATTTATTATTCTTTTTTTTTAAACCAGCAATGTCGACACACTTTTTAATTTTGTACAAGAAATGCACAGATGACATACAGAGGTAGTGGAGAGACCTTACTTCTCCAGTGGCATATTTGACCAGCCTATACTTTGGTGGTCAATCTGATCTGGTAAGGAGTTTGTACATTTGCTGTACCAGGTGTGGTTACTGTTCTTCCCCTCTGAGTCTGTTTGTGGATGTTATCTTTCACTGCTATATTGCTATATGCCACATATGGTGAAGGCACCTTGAATGGGGTTCTTGGTTTGACTCTTTCAACCTGTGGACTCATAAGACCTGTGTCATATATCATTATATTAGACTTTTTACTATTTAATATATTAGCACTGCACTTTTATATACTGACATTATAAAAAATGCATATAGAACTTATGTTGATGCTTTAAAGAAACATATTATATTTTGTATATATTTTCTGTGTTTATCAGCAGGACTAAAAAAATAAAAAAAGTTTATTTATTTTTAGTCAGGTACATGTGAAATGTTATATATTTTAATTTTATATTTACCACATGCAGGCAGCTTGAGTCAATTCTGAATTACTTCTGCAGTCATTTTACTAGTATGGGTAATTTGATCTTGTGTTATTTCTCTTTATCACAAATCACATACGGTTGAATAATAGAATGAGTAAGGGGAAGGACACTGCCTCCTTTTCCTAGATCATACAAAGCCAACTGGATTCTTAGCTAGAAAGATGAAACCAACAGCAAATTCTCTGCAAAACGTTGTTCCCTATATGCATATGTCCTAAGCAAAGATTGTTATAGTTTTCATTTATTATTGGGTTCACAAATTTCGGGACACATCACAATCTCCTCAGTCATAATTAAAGATGGCAAGGCCAGGGAAAAAAATGGAAAAATTGAGAAAAAACTTCTATTTGTAATAAAGAATAACATGTTAAAAAGCAAGTTTTGTATTTTTGCTTAATAAGCTGTACTTTTATTTATAGCATAATAATTTTATATACACTGCATTATACTTTCCCAGTGCAACAAAATGCCTTATAATTTGTAAAACTGCCCCACACAGAGTTTTTTTAATCAATTTTTTCAAAAGTTCACATATTTTTTCTGGAAAAAAACAGGGAATTTTTTTTCCCATGGCGTCATAATTTCTTGAAATTTTACATATCTTTAAATATCTAGTCATAATCTGCATAAACTCAGACATGACCTGCCCAGGACTGAGTACTATTATACTGTTTTCATTTTGCTGTTGAAGACAGATGAGCATAAGTGTAGACTGGCATAACAAGTTTTTCTCCAAATAAGAAACACAGCATAATTAAACTGGCATAACATTAAAAAAATTTAAAATTCTCATCCACAATTATTAAAAACAAAACACTCCTTCAAAAGTTAAAAAACAACACAAGCTGCAAGGCTGCCATGCTGTCTCTTTAGGTGTGGTACTACCCCCAAAGGAGCTACTTGGTAATTTTGGTTCTCTGTTCTGCACCTTGACTCTAAGAACAACCTCAGCCTGTCTGGCACAACTGGTTGAGTGAAAGTTACTGCAAGCACTGATAGAAACACAAATGTGGATACCTTTAACTCGACTGTGAATTAATAGGAAATAGACACAAGATTGTTTAGTGGTAAATGAGCTCAATATATTGGTATGGGTTAGAGTTAGAGTTGATCAAACCCATGGATGTTCGGGTTTGGTGGGTTCGGCCGAACTTCGGAAAAAAGTCCGGGTTCGGTACCGAACTTGACCCGAACCCATTTATTAAATTCAATGGGGACCCAAACTTTTCGGCACAAAAATGACTGTAAAAGAGTCCTGGAAAGTGCTAGAGGGCTGCAAAATGATTTTAGAACAATAATCTGTCCCTTACAGCAACAGCAGGAACCTGACCCTATAGAACTAGGAGATGGTTTTAGAACAATAATCTGTCCCTCTAAGCAGTAGAATCTACCTAGTCCAGTCAGATCTTTCTGTAATGCAGGATGAGATCTGCAATCTGTACCTAAAAGCAGTATTAGTAGTAATCTCTATCTATCTATCTATCTGCAATCTGTCCCTAAAAGCAGTAGTAGTAGTAATCTCTACCTATCTATCTATCTGCAATCTGTCACTCACAGCACAGGCAGCATCCTCTCCCTACACTACCCAGAGAGCATGTGACATGCAGCACTGTGACTCCAGCGTCATATAGAGGCTGGGTCACATGATGCACTGGCCAATCACAGCCATGCCATTAGTAGGCATGGCTGTGATGGCTTTTAGGGAAAATCATGCTTGTTGATTGGCTGCCCTGCAGCTATTCAACATGCATCATCAAATACCCGAACCCAGAACTCAAACCCAAACTTTTTTTTAAATGTCCGGATTTGGGTCCGGGTCACGGACACCCCAAAGTTCGGTACGAACTCGAACTTTACAGTTCGTGTTCGCTCAACTCTAGTTAGAGTAAATGGTGGTTTGAGCATAAATAAACACACAGAAGATAGGTTCAAACACAGTCTGCTAGACAGTATAATCGCCATGCCAAGGTAACCTAGAATAGAGTTCTGTACCATTAAACTTAAATTAACTAATGAACCAACAAAGTCAGCAATAAACAGTGCATATAAGCATTAACTGCAACATGAATATTATTACTATAACTAGTCTAGAGGGCACACTAGGAGAATGGCTAGGATATGGTGCAATGTCCCCTAAAAGGTACTTCTTAGCATAAGCAATAAATGAAGGTCTCTCTGTAGCAGCTGTAAAGGGAAAGATTGTAGACCTAACTCTTCAGCTGGCTAGTGTCGGGGCCAAGTTGTACCATTGATGCACATGACAATTGTCCCAGTCAAGCTTTCAGGCAGCAATAAGGATACTAGATGGTTGTATGGTTAGTTCCTTAAGGGCTCATTCTCTGATGCGGCACATAGTAAATCCCCACAGCAGTAGCTCACTAGCCCCAGTGATATTGCAACACACTATTTGGTCACACACAGCGATTAGTCCAGGCACTACCAAACCTAGCACTCCAGATCCCACTCAAGCTGCCAACATGCAGCAGTGATGGTGCACACTGAACAACGATGTGCACTCTCTAGTCTCCCTCATGACAAAAAGAAAGCAGTTTCCTGTGCAGCCTGAGAAAATGCAACTAATTCCCCTCCATCTGGCAATCTCTCTCTGGTAAATTTGGTTCAAGAGCTGTTGATTACAATAGAGTATCTCTTCTCTGGAATACAGTTCCCACAGTGCAGTGCTGCCTGACTCAGTCTGTTAAACTCTTCCTGCTCAGCAGTTCCCTCTTCTTGCTGATATAGCTGTTAACCAGTTCAACACCATGGGACAACAGCTACAGAGAGCAGCTGCAGCCAGTGTTTCTCTCACTCTCCGTTCTCAGCCAAACAACTGGCTACACATATAATCCATTGTACCCTGATAATCCTTCAATGTTATAAATGTCATATGTAAAACGAAGATCGTGCACATATAGTAAAGAAATCTATTAAACATAACAACATTTAAACTAAAAATGTAAGCCCTTGGCGAAGAGTAGGAAATGTAGTCCAAAACAATGAGTCATTAGCAGTCTGTGATCAGACCAGCTTCATTCCTGGAAAACTTACCTGGATAAATATTAATAGACTATTCACAAACCTACAGTTCCTACATGACCACTCTGGTAACGGGGCAGTGAAAGAATACAGTGTCACTACCCACTCAAGATCCTCCAACTTTTTAGATTTAGTCTAAAATGGATCTGATGGATCAACATTTTATACAATGACCCTGTAGCTAAAATCAACATTAATAATGCATTATTGAAACCATTCTTAACTTGCAGAGGCACGAGTCAGGGGTGCCCCTTCTCCACCTTTATTTTTGTGCTCACAATGGAACTTCTTTCTGTGTTAAACTGCATGTCTCCCCACATCACAGGATTGAGCAGAAATACCATGGAGCAACACATATCTTTATATGTGGACGACACCTTGATATACTTGACTGGCAAAAGCCAATCCTCTTTCATTTATTAAAACTTATAGATTAACTCAGAACAAACTTGGGGTTTAGGATTAATTGGAGTAAATCTTTTTGTTTACCATAGATCCCGAGACCACCCGCAAAGTACATCCCTCTTTTCAAATTAACATTGTAAACAGATTAGATATCTTGAAGTCTAGTGCAACTCCCACTTAAAAAATATATAGCCATGACATATTCCCTGTCAGACTAAAACTCCTAAAATGTTCTTTTTCCAAAGTTGCTTTATATTTTTTCCAACTCCCCCTGTCAGGTGCCTTTTGTACATTTTAAATTGAATCCACTAGTACCACTTTCAGTTGGAATCCACAGACCTCGTGAATGTCATTAGGAGCAGTACAACTTTCTCAGTTATGATCCGAATTAGCTTTTCCCAACTTTTTTTTTTTTTTGGGAAAATTATTTTTATTCCTTTATACAAGTTGTGCAATACAAATTTCAACAGGGGCTGCACGCCACAGTACGGCAAGCTGTCCCAAACAATAGAAAACAGGAAAAAAAAAACACATAAAAGGAGAGAGGAAAAAGGTGCAGTGGGTGGTATACCAGATAACCTGAAAAAGCATTGCCTGTGTAGCTTGTCAGCCAACCCATACCAAGCTCCCGCTGAGACAATACCCTCCCTCACATGAACACTTAAAAAGCGATGTTCAGACTAAACACATCCACCTACACCGATGCATTGACTAAAAGTACAAGACCCAGCACTTATTTGCTATAGAAGAATAGAATACCCGCCTCAGCAGGGGCATTATGGTTCACATAAAACTATCACCTGAGAGAAACAGATACCTTGTATCAAAACAATAAAAATTAATTGATTCATCACAGTGGTGTGAGAAGCCATCCATCCCCCCCCCCAAACCATATCACATTTTAGGAGTGCCCCCTATTCAAATATGTGTCTTTGTAAAAGGGGAAGGCCTTATTTACTGATACCTTCCAGGACTCCACAGATGGGGGGTAGGACTCTTCCAAGACAAAGCTATGCGCTTCCTGTCATGGAAGAATAATATGGTAAGTAGGGTCCGTATGGCTGTAGTAGGAGCCAGATCATCTGCCAACCCAAGCATACAATGCCTTACCGAGGGAAATAGTGGTCACCTCCTGCACACAGAGCATGACATCCTTCCAATATTTCAGTATTCCTGGACAATCCCAGAAAATGTGCATAAAGTCAGCCCCCCCTGCGGAACAATGCGAGCAGGAAGAGTCGACTAAACCAAAGATTTTAGTTATTTTTGCTGGGGTCAATACGATGTAGGAATTTGTAATGAATTAACTGATCACGGGCTGAAATTATTCTGGTGAATGGGGCATCCCAGACATCCTCCCAGTCCTCCATGCGCAGGTTTGGAACCACTAACTCCCACTTGGATCTGTACCCATTTAAGAGACCACCGGTCTCAGGGAAAAGGAATTTGTATATGGTAGATAAGGGTTTCATGAGATTATCTTCCCGCAACATGGATTCTAGATCAGACACCAAAAAGGATGGTCTGGCGTTTTTAAATTGTGTCTGATAGGCGTGCCTTAGATGTAAATAACGGAAAAAGTGGGTATTAGGTAAATGAGAAAGAGATTTCAGTTCATAAAAGGTTTTCAGTTGCCCACCTGCTCCCAAGCCGTTTGATCCCAACATTGGTCCAGACTATCAGATCCTCAAATGTAAAAAAGTAAGGCAGATTAGGATTTCTCCACAATGCTGCCTACAGAGCAACCGCAGCATCATCATATGGACCCATAAGCCATCTGTTGACCATCACTAACTGCCCGGCCAGAAAATATTTATAGAAATTAGGCACAGCCAATCCCTCCTCCTTCTAAGGTTGTTGCAACACCCCAAAGTTTTAGCCTAGCCACCTTTCCTTGCCATAAGAACTCAGACAGTAAACCATGTTGTGATTTGAAAAGGCGTTTAGGAATCCACACAGGTGAATTCCGCAGTGTGTACAGTAGTAACGGCAGTAACTTCATTTTCACAAGATTCACTCTCCCTATCAGTGAGAGTGGTAAATTCCTCCAAGCACTCATTGTTTGTTTAAATGTTGAGATAGCAGGAGTCACGTTTAGCCGGATGTAATCCGAGACTGAGTTTGTAATGATGAGTCCCAAATATTTATCCTTAGCCCCTGTCTGTAAAGCTGTAGAGGTAATGGTGTTTGGTCCTACATCCTTACCCAGGGGAAGAATCATGGACTTATGCCAGTTTATACATAGCCCCGAAAAGGTGGAGGTGTGATTAAGGATAGACAGTGCCTGAGGCAGTGATGTGGTGAGGTTATCTAGAAATAATACCACATCATTGGCATAAAGAGCCGTCTTTTCCACTAGTTTACCCACTGTGATACCTTTCACCAGAGGGGATGCCCGCAAAGCCACTGCAATTGGATCCATCATGAGGGCAAACAACCCAGGAGAAAGTGGGCAGCCCTGCCTGGTTCTTCAACCCTCCAGAAATGACTCAGATAAACTACCATTTAGCTTGATGGCAGCCACGGAATGATCATACAATATCCCCACCCATTTTAGGAAACACTTACCAAAACTCATGTTTTGCAGGACTGCTTGCATGTAACTCCACTCAACCGAATCAAACGCCTTTTCCAAATCCAGGAAAACCAGTGCTCGATCATCCTGAATGCCTGGACTCAATGCAACGTGGGTAAACACCCTTTGCAGTTTAATATCAGTGGCCTTAATAGACATAAAGCCAGTTTGATCTGGAGAAAGCAAATAATGGAGTAAGTCTGATGGCTAACATCCCTTGGGCCTATAAGAGACACAGAGGAGAGTGTCCTTGTCTGGCTTAGCCAGTAGCACCACATTGACTTCATAGAAGGACGGGGGAAAGACTGTGTGTGAAGACGTTCATTATATAGGGACAACAGATATGGTAATAATTGTTCTGTATAATATTGGTACCACTCCACTGGAAGCCCACCAGGACCAGGGGAATTTCCATGTGTAAAGGAACCAATAGCCAATGCAATCTCTTCCCCAGTGAAAGCTGCATCCATCATCTGCCTAGCCTCATCTGGTAAAACGGGCAGATTCAGCCCTTCTAAAAAAGCATACATGACCTCCTTATCATATGGTGGTATAGGTTCATACAAGGACCTATAAAAGTCTACTATAGTCTGCATAACTTCCTCCGCTGAGGATTTTAGGATTCCTTCAGCACCAAACACAGGGCCCCACAGTTGGCATATATGGATCAACAGTTAGCATTGCAATAAATTTCCCATTTTTATCACCAGCATCAAATAGGGTCTCCATATGTTGACGAGCTGCACATTGAGTGAGGTTACAGTAATGAAGATTCAAGTCCCTTCTTGCCTGCTTAAGTGCCTTCATAGTCTCAGGAGTGGGAGCAGCTGCATGTTCAGCAGCACAGGTAATCTCTGCCTCCGGGAGCCTCTGGGACTCATTATTTTGAGACCGCGGGCTCTGTCACCCAACCTGGATGTAGTCTCCAGGAACGAGCGCCCCTGGTGGAAGGTAGGCGTAAGGTAACCTGCAGTGGGGTGTGATCTGAAATACTTCCCACCAAATAGGCAGCATCCAATACCAGGGGCAACAGATCTAAGTTAGGAAAGGTCAAGTTCAGTCTAGAGGAGAAATGAAAAACATGAGATAAATAGGAATACTGCCTGACAGCTGGGTGCTTCCATCTCCACAATTCACAAAGCCCCGCCGTCTCCGCCCATACAGCAAGATCTGGGTTTTGTGCCCGAAATAGGTTAGATGTATCTAATGAGTAATCCAATAGAGTATTGTAGTCTCCCATGATCAGAATTTTCATAGGCAGGAGAGAGGCAGGCTTGTCAACGATGGAGTAAAGCACTGATACCTGGAAAGGAGGTGGAACATACACAGTAACAATTGCCATTTAAATTAGTCTAATTCCAGAATCCCAGTGACATATCTCCCAGCAGGGTTTGAGAACACTTGGCATACAGTATAATGAAGGCTTTTGTGCATGAGAATAGAGACCCCCCCCCCCCTGGCATAAGGGGAAAAGGTAGAATGAAAAGCACGTTGGATCCAGTTCCTCTTCAAGGACAAAATCCTGTTGCCCATGAGATGGGTCTCCTGCAAAAGTACCAAGTGCAGGTTATGCATTTTTATATATTGTAGAACGGTGGATCTTTTGAACTTGGAGTTCAATCCCCTGACATTCCAGGAGAAAACACGTAGGTTAGTTGTAATGGCTCAGGTAACATTTAATCCAAGGGCAAAAGGAAGGAGGAGCAGCAAGGAAGTTATGTGGTTTAGTGACAGCATCACGGGCAATCAAAACTGAGGCAATAGCCCCACCTAAAGGCAAAAGGAGAAATTGCACTGCATAACTAAATAAAAAAGAAAAGTTAAAAAAAACAGTCCCCTGCAGAAAACACATCCCTGCTTCTGACAAATGAAGAAAAAACAGTTAATAATGTCTGTGAAGCTTTATCTCCCTGAACTGCAAAAAGAAAACTGAGTTACTGCTCTAAATTGTGTACGGGGCAGCCGGCCTAGTGCCCCCCAGCTCCCAAAATGCGTGCTCAGACAGGATATTGACCAAGTCTCAAGGTTGATAAAGAGGCACAGAGGCAATAAGGATGACCACTCAATATGAGTAACATATAATTGAGGATAAAAGAGAGCAACAGGCTCTAATAAGTCAATCAAAAGCTAGAAGTAAACTCTATCATGAATGATAATACTTGCGTACAAAGCGATCACACTAAGGAGTCCAGCCAGTCAGCAGCATCTGATGGGGTGGTAAAATGTTTTATCGATCCTTAGTGCATAACGCGCAGCTTTCTGGGCTAGAGCATGCTGTATGTACACCCCCACTCTCTGAGCCTCTTGTGGACATCCACAAATGAGCACCTGCAACGTTGTATCTCTGGAGAGAAATCCTGAAACAAATGAATAGTGGCATTCTCATACTTGAGCTCCGGAGTCTTCCTGGCAGTGGCGAGGATGAGGCCCGATCCCTGTAGTTTAGAGATTTAACCAAGAAAGTACGTGGGGGAGCTCCTGCCGGTCTAGGCCCAGTTGGCACCCTGTGCGCGCGCTCCACAATATATGCTGAGGAGAATTGGGTTATATACAGGATTTGTTTAAAGAAATCCTCTGTGAAAGTGGCTGGATGAGCCCCTTCAGCCGACTCAGGTAGGCCTACCATCCGGACGTTGTTCCAACAGAGCCTGTTTTCAGCATCCTCTGCGGTCCGTGCGCACCCTCACTGTGCGTTACAGGTCCGCAATAATGCGGGCAGAGGCAGTCGAGTCATCCTCCACCTCTGATATCTGTGGTTTTGACAAAGCACTCTTGGAAGTGTGAAACGCGTCAACCTTGTCCTTCTCCCCCCCGCTTGTATCCCCCATTTTTGCTCATATTTTCAATAAAAGAATCTGCTTTTTATGGGTGAGTGTGCTGCCATTCCGGATTTTTATTCTCACTATGATATCCTGGACTCTGCTTCCGTCATCTGCCCCCTGAATTTGTCCATATCATTGCGGATCAGGCAGCACTCCAGGGCTAGGGAATCTATGCGGCCAATGAGGGAGGCCCTGCTAGCCTCAAAGGGTGCCAGCATAGTGTCAGTGGAGTTCTTGTCCTAGGAAGCAGGCAGATCTGACCCAGCACCCGGGCTCGGCATGCCCCGAGTATCAGGATCCCGGTCTATGAGATGGGTGTGTAACAGCTCCGTGGAGCCACTGATAAAGACGTGGGGGAAGGCAAGATGGCTGCCATGCTGATTTGGCCTGGGAGCTTTGAGGCGTGGGAGAAGGCTGCTTCTTGCCCGATTTTCTTTTGTAGGGCATAGATGTGTCAAGGAGAGGTCCCCCAAACAGTTGGTGGCACTGGTAAGGCAAGATGGTCAAGATATCAGGATGCAGCAGGATGGTGGGCTTAGAGAGCTGGAGCTTTTAGCTGAAACATCGTCTCACCTGGACATCAGTCCCGCCTCCTTAGCTTTTCCCAACTTTTAACTTTTTATCTTGCTGCACAACTAGTAATTATACACAAATGGCTTGTTCCATCCAAAAATAATGCCTGTCCCATTTAAGATATATTTTTTCTTTATCTAATGCTAACTACTGCTGCATTTTGTCTACATCATTTAATTAAGGAAGGTTAGGTTCCATCAACTTCAGGAGGAATATGGAGTCTCATCCAAACTTTATTTAAATTACCTATTACTATACGCAGTTAAGGTCCAATTTTGATCTCTCACTGTTGACCTTAATCATCCAGAGTCAAAGTCAACTAACACTGCACAAGTGGACAGTGTTTGCAAACATGCGCATGACCTTACATTTATTATACACCAGCCAAGTTTTGCAAACTGGATCTACCTTTATGCTTAGAGGATGTAGTCAGGTGGCAGATTTCTGTCACGTCATCCTCTGTATTTTCCATAATGCAAAATAACTTTGACCACAGCAGGTATGCAGACCCAGACATTCAAGTTCAGGGGTCCCACCAAGATATCATATGG
>BLSH010404923.1:34634-45814 GCA_018402905.1 Glandirana rugosa
CATATATTTTACTATATTTTTATATATATCTCTTCCCCTCCCCTCAGTTTTTGTCCTCATATGTCTTTAGTTTAGTACCAGTATATTTGCAGTAAGTTACATATTTTTTACTTACGTATTATCTATTTTGCATACAAATTTTGTAGTAATATTTTTCCTAATAATATATAAACTTTTTTGCATACAGACTTTTTGCAACATTCGATTATATAATTTTATAATTCTTTGCCGGGTGTATTATTGAACGTGGAGTGGGACATCAACTCTTTTATTAATAAAGCCTGAATTTTCCCTTTTATGGTAGCCTATCCATTTCTGCTTGGATACACAATTTTATTCATCTTTCATATAGTTTTTTAACTATTATGTGGGCCGTTTCTTAATATTTTAATATATTAGCTTACAACGTTTTTCAGACATACGTTTTTTCAAATATATAATAATCCTTTTTATAATGATGTTTTAAACATACGTTTTATCTATTATGCATTCATTTTTTATACATTGAATGACGTTTATATGACCATGATTTGATTTCTGTATACTCCTGTTTTTGACTCCCCTCCCCTTCTCTATATATATTTTTATATCATTTTATATACATACATCTTTCTGGCTCATATACCTTGGTTTTCTAAATGTGCAACGCATGTCACAATTGGTCCGGAGCGATCTGGCTGCCTGTTCCAATATGCCCGGTTATACTAATTTTTTATAATTTTTTAATATTCTTATAAACACCCTTTTATCATATCAATATTTATTGATGTCAACCACAACTTTTTCACTTTTTAAGTACTGATCGTTTTTTTCCTTTTCTCCTTCTTTTTTTATTCTCTTTTTTCTATTTTTCACAATTATTTCCATTCACGTCGAAGCCTTTCAACATATAATTGCACGGCGTTTTTCGCCGCTCATTCGTTCCCGATAATCTATTCACCATAGTAATATAATAAGTAATTCACAATTTTTCGCTAAAGCACCCATCATCATTTTCTTTTAGCCAACACACTTAATTTTCTGGTTTGAATACTTTTTTCAAAAAACACCATGCATACACATATCCTTTTTAATGGTGTATTCAGTACACCCTCTGCATACATTTTTGGAGACAGGAAGTGACGACGCGGCTTTGACTCGGCGCGTCATTTCCGGTCTCCACAGACCACCAAACATGAAGTCACTTCCTGGCTCACCTTCACCTTACGACATATGACCCGGTAGAATTTCCGTATGTCACCACTATATACCAAGGATTATCCCTCTTTCTTCTCCTATATGATCGATATTCATACATTTCTAGGATTTAACTTCAAAGGTTTTTTCTCAAATTTTATTATACACAATCTCAAATTTTATCATACACAATTTCAACTCTTTGTTCTGGCTTCTTTTATTAGTTCAAAATGAGGCGTGGAACGCACGCCGTTGGCGCCATTTTGTTTTCTACAATGTGATTTCCGTTTTCGCGGCCCCCTACAGGGGGTATTTTGTGCATATTGATTATTCACTATAAATAGTAGGTTCAGGCAGGAGGGGGAATACCCCAGATGACGGCCCTTTGAGCCGAAACGCGTCGGTTTCCTCCATCTCCTGCCTTTTTATGAGCTCTTTTGTATTTATGAATATGTGAGTATATTTTTAACCCGGTTCTGTAATAAACCTTGTCAAACGGTATTACACGATTGTAGGTTTTTCTTTCTCCTACTCATGCACATCGGACACTGAGATACCTGAACATTGGAAGTGTGACCTGAGTTCTTCCTTGGAGCCCTCCACCCTCCCTCATGGATCAGGAGTAGCAGACCATTAGGATCCAGGACCATTTCCCCACAATATCCGAGGCCATCTTTGAACGGATTTCTCTCTCTTCTTGCCACCAGCAGATGGGATACAACCCCGGCTGACCATTACTATACCACTGCGCATATTTTACCATCATCTGGTAAGCCTCCACCTATTCCTTCTTTTACGGCTTGATCATTACAAAGATTACCGATTTGTATATGTGAATTCCATGCTTCAAACGATGAACTGATATTTATCTACCTCATTTTTTGGCGCTGCATATGTTGTATATAGACAGGAGATTATGGTTAGAATTAATGGTGAATAAGAAGAAAAACATTGCAATGAAAAGGCTTGCTGAAAGTTTGTTTGCTGGAATTATTAAAGCATTGCTCTTTGTACTTATTTAATTTAAAAGACTTGTGTCAAATAAAGTTTTGTTTGTTTCTTTGTATTTGTGGACAAGGAATTCTTTTAACGTCTGTGATTAAATTAAACTGAAACAATGGGAACATAAAATAAAACCAGAGGTCATACTGGTTAACTTCCAATTATTGCTACTTGTTGTAATTGTAACACATTATGAAAACAGATAGACTAGATTTTCAGGAAATGTCTGACAGTCTCAGTAGGATCATCACCTTTCTTTTAATTGACAAAGCAGCTTTTTCCTAAAAAAAAAAGAGTGATTAATGGTAATGATCCAGACGGAGTAGCGATTATCCTCTTAGACTTGTGGGCAACAACTTTATGACTGTATTGCAATAAGGAAGCTAAAATATACAGAATCACTTATAATACTACATTATTTTTTTGTGATGAGTTTGCTGTTTTCATTAAATGCTAGCATGAAGAAATGGTGCTATTATAGTTTTGACCATACAGATGTGCATTGTCCAAATACAATATATCTCAATAAGAATATTTCGAAAAACATTACAAGTAAACTGATTACCTATCAGACAGTACAGGGACTTAGTGGTTAGCACCCTCCCCCCACCTACCTTACATGACTAGGGTCCTCGGTTTAAATACAAAACCAAGATACTACCCGCATGGAAAATGCATATAGAGAGCAAAGATTGTAGTCTTCTTGAGAGTGGAGACTAATGTGAAATTTGAATATGTAATGCACTGCATAAATTGAAGGTTCTGTATAATGGTGATATGTTCAAAATAAAAAAAAAATAGCCTTTGGGATACACAGTAAAAATAGCTGATTAATATCAATACAATGTTTAAAATTGTCATACATACTGTATATATATATATATATATATATATATGAAATCTTTATTATTTTTTTGGCAGTTACATGGTGTGGACCGACACAGACTGTGTCACACCCCTCCAGCATGTGTCTCAGAATAACAAGGACGTGAGGTCTCCATCAATCAAGATGTAATATCCTACCCCCATTGTGTTTAGCTGGTTAGTGGGCATGGAGGAGGAGGGAGGAAGTGAGCTGTTATTAACTATTGTGTATACGCCTACATGTGTGAATCTATAGTCACTGTGATAGGGAGGAAAAGATCATATTAGAAAATACACTAAAAACTGAGCATGTGCACTAGCTGACAACGCTGCTCTGCAAAATCCACAACTGCAGTGGAGACATGGACAGGAGAGAGAGACAGAAAACAGCAGGATCAACCAGTTTTTTTGCAGAATACAGAAAACAAATCCCATAGTGACTGATTTAGAATGACAGCATGTAATACAGCGTTTATTGATAATTTTGAATGATGTGAGTTTAATGACACTTTAAAGGGATGTTTTTAAACAACAAACACAGTATATTTACCTGCCCTGTGCAATGGTTTTGTACAGAGCTGCCCTGATCCTCCTCTTCTCTAGGTATGGGATGAACGGACCCCTGTTCGGTTCGCATCAGAACTTTCGAACACCGCGAAAGTTCGGACCCGAATAACGAACCCCATTAACATCAATGGGACCAGAACTTCAGAAATCAAAAGTGCCCATTTTGAAGGCTTATATGCAAGTAATTGGGCATACAATGATTATAGGGGTCCGGGTCCTGCCCTGGGGTTTGAAAAACATCATTTTTAAATGAGCAGTGATTATTTTATTTTTAAAGTGAAAGCATAAAAATGAAAAATTCCTTCCAATATAGTGACTGGGGGGTCCCCTTAGTCTACCTGTAAAGTGGCAGATCTGTACCATGTCTAGAATCTGCTACAGCAATAATTGCATTTATAAAGCCAAAATATGACATTTTCCCTGCAAGCTGCCTTTATTTTACTCAGCAACAGCTGGGGAGCCAGTGTGTATGATAAGTCCACAATGTAGTGCACTGGGAACAAGATTAGAGATTTTTTGGATAAACTGTGGTGTCACTTTGACTTTGGATAAAAGTAAAGGGTGTCCGTGGCGCCTTCCTACCGTAACCCTATAGATATGCTGTTGATGAAGGCCTAAAAAAATGCAATGATATGCACCTGCTGAAAAAATGGTCTTTGGGTGTTAATTGTGCCAATTAAACCTATACCAAAAACATTGTTCCAGATGAAATTATTGAACACCCTCAAAGCTAGGCAGCCTCGAAGAAGGAGGTAATTGGAGTGGGGGCTATGGTGCTAGTGTGTTGGAATAGGTAAAAAGAACTTAGATGTTTGATGAATGGAGGCAGCTCCTCAAAAAATATTAGGTCCTGGTAACCTAATGACAACTGTAGAGGGAAAGGAGGGTAAGAGGGTACCAGCCTGGTCCAGCCTCGAAGTCCTGCAGAGATTCCACATCCCAAAAAAACTCAATCAGGGACATCTGTATCAGGGGCTTCATAGCTGGTAATCCATGACTGATTCATTTTAATGAAAGTCAAATGGTCCACGGAGTCTATGGACAGGCGCGTTCTATGATCATGCAAGTGTATATATTCGTCAGCACACCATGGATCCTTGTCCAAAAGTTTCATTTATTGAAAAAAAATCACATCACAGCAAACTGCAACGTTTCGGAGCCGCACAGGGCCCCTTCATCAGGCATGTGATAAAGTGTACAGTGCAAAGGCAGTATATATATACATTAGTCACCAATCAAACAATGTGAAATGAAAAGTGCAGAAAGTGTACCCTCCCCCTCCCATTGTCACATGACTCCAGTCCCGCCAAAAGAACCTCTTAAAATTACTAATATGCCGCAAATGGCTAATAAAGTGTCATCAAAAATGAAGTTCAATTTATCAAGTGTATGGAGGCAGGGTCGTGTGCGGGACTTTAACAGCCAATCGGGACCATCAGCGAGATGTCCCGATCGCTACCGTCCGCCCTTAGGACCCAGGGGAGCCCCGTCAGACAGGGAAGGCAGCCAGCCAATCCCAGTCTGCCACGTGGGCCGCCCATGCGCGCATCGTGCATAGCGGCGTAATCGGGAGAAACACCTGGGAGCGGGTTTGTATGGGAGGGGGAGGGTACACTTTCTGCACTTTTCATTTCACATTGTTTGATTGGTGACTAATGTATATATATACTGCCTTTGCACTGTACACTTTATCACATGCCTGATGAAGGGGCCATGCGCAGGCTTTGAAGCATGAGGTTTGCAGAGGCTTGAGAAGCAAACTCCTTGGGGTCACTCAGGATGACAGCATCTGAAACTTCCTCCTCCCAGCCACATACTACTCCCAAGGGTCCTGGGGTTGGAAAGCCATCGCTTACAGATTGACGCATGTCTTCCTCTTCTTTGATGCCTGCGAAAGTGCCAGAATCCTCATCCTCCTCCCCTCTCTCCTCCTGTGTGTTCTGTGACATAGGAATGATGGTGTCTGGATAAACTGGGCCTTGAGAGGAAAGGAAGTCCTCCTCTTCTTCCTGCTGCTCTGCCTCCAGTGCCCTGTCCATAATGTTATGCAGAGTCTGCTCCAGCAGGAACACAACAGGGATTGTGTCACTGATGAATGCACTGTCATGGTTCACCATCCTTGTGGCCTCCTCAAATGGTGACAGTACAATGCATGCCATTGGTGTGGGGAAAAAAAGCAGAGGCGACCTGAGCCTGTCGTCGTGCCGTACTCGCACAGGTACTTATTGATGGCCCTCTGCTGCATGTCTAGCCGCTGCAGCATGGCTACAGACTCTTCTGGTGCGGCTTTAGCACATGTTGCAACCTTGGGTACATATTGAGGAAATGCTGCACCACCAAATTGAGGACATGTGCCAGGCATGGCACATGTGTCAACTTTCCCTGTCTAAGGGCGGACAGGAGGTTTGAGCCATTATCGCACACCACCATTCCTGGCTCCAGCTGTCATGATGTGAACCACTTCTGGGCCTGTCCCTACAGAGCTGGTGTGGTTACTGTCCCCTAGACACACCAGCTGAAGCACTGCATGGCACATTTTAGCCTGACTCATGGAATAGCCCTTTGAATGCTTAGCGGATACCTGATGGTCATAGGACAATTCTGCAGAGGAGGGCATGGAGGTGGTGGAGGAGGAGGAGGGGTAGCGCTCACAGGTCTGGCATCATCACCACCAGCTGTATAGAGACGTGGGGGCACAACAAGCTGCAGCACCGAGCCCTGTCCTGCATCCCTTTGAGTTGCAAGCAGAGTTACCCAGTGTGCTGTGAACGAAATATATCTTCTCCGCTCATGCTTGCTGGACCATGTGCCAGCACTAAGGTGGATTTTTTACGACTGACTGCCTTGCACAACGATACCAGAACATTCCCTTCCACGTGATGGTAGAGAGATGGAACAGCCTTACAAGAAAAGTAGTAGCGACTGGGAACCTGCCATTGTGGTACAGCACATTGTGCGAATTCACGGAAGGGACAGGATCCACCAGGCTGAAAGGCAAAAGTTTGAGAGCCAACAGCTTTGACAAGCTTTTATTTAGACGCTGGGCATGTGGGTGGCAGGGACTGTATTTTTTCCCGCTGCAGCAGATGGGGCAGAGAAATTTGCCGGCTACAGTCTACAGCTGGTAGTGTGCTGCTGGCAGATGTGCTGCTAGGACCTGGGACACCCTGTGCTATACCATCATCCCTGTCAGTGGAGGCTGCTGAGAGATAATGACTCAGTATAGCAGGGGCAGACTGAAGTGGGTAAGGAGGAGTAGGAGAAGGAGGGACAGATGTGTGCCCCTTTTGTGTGGCTTTTAGGTGCTCTTGCCAAGTGGTTGGACGTTAAATGCCTTGTTAAGCATGTGCTACCCAAATGGCTGGTGTTTTTGCCACATTTGATGTGCTTGAGACACAGTTTGCAGATAGCAACAGTGCGATCTGCTGCAGATGTGCTGAAAAAGGCAAGCAAGCTGAGCTTTGGGGAGTGGGCCAGGAGAGAACAGCTGCAGAATTTGATGGAATAGGGTGTCTGCTCTGTACACTGGGGGAACATGAATGCCAATGTTCTCCCCTCTCTCTAGGCGCATGCTCCTGTCATCCTCAACCTCAGAACCAACATCTGAATCCAATAATGACTTTGCATCATCAAGGAGCAAGTGGCTGACACTATGGTCAAATAACTCAGCTGACTCCTCCTCCATGGCTGATGTTGGAGCTATGGCATGAATAGATGAGGAGAAGGAGGCAGGTTTATCCACTCTAGAAAGTGCAGGGGACTGCACACTTGTCTCTGCTTGCGTAACAGAGAATGGTGAGGATGAGGAAGGTTTAGTAAACCAGTCCACCACCTCCTCTGCATGCTGTGGCTGGATAGCACAGGCAAACTCACTAAACAGAGGAAATGATGCCCTGCCTGAGGATTAACCACCACGTCCACCTTTGCCTGTGGACACATTTGTTGCTGGCCCCCTTACAGTGCCAAACAAACGTCTGCCTCTCCTTCTTGTCCTCCCTGACATTATTGGGAGGGAGGGGGTGGTGCTTATTAGCAAATCTTATGACGAAGTGAAAATCTGTATGTAGATGCACTTTAATCAATGTCAAGTGGTTTTTGGTGCACTTTAATTTGAGTATTTACACAACACAGACACACTCCACAGACACACTGTAATATACTGCAATATAATGCGCCAAACGTACAGTGACGCACAAAACTATATGGCATTAAACTGGAAGCAATGCACTTATAACTATATGATGTTAAACTGGCAGTAACACACAGAATTAAATGGAGTTAAACTGGCAGTAACACACTTAGAACTATATGGTGTTAAACTGGCAGTAACGCACTTAGAACTATATGCCGTTAAACAGAAAGTAACGCACACAGAAGTGATTGGCGTTAAACTGGCAGTAATGCAATTAGAACTATATGGCGTTAGACTGAAGCAACGCACACAGAAGAAAATGGCATTAAACTGGCAGTAACGCACTTAGAACTATATGGAGTTAAACTGGCAGTAACGCACTTAGAACTATATGGCGTTAAACTGGCAGTAACGCACTTAGAAGTATATGGCGTTAAACTGACAGTAACACACTTAGAACTATAAGGCATTAAACTGGCAGTAACACACTTAGAACTATATGGCGTTAAACTGGCAGTAACGCACTTAGAACTATATGGCATTAACCTGGCAGTAACGCATACAGAAGTAAATGGCGTTAAACTGGCAGTAACACACTTAGAACTATATGGTGTTAAACTGGCAGTAACGCACTTAGAACTATATGCCGTTAAACTGAAAGTAACGCACACAGAAGTGATTGGCGTTAAACTGGCAGTAATGCACTTAGAACTATATGGCGTTAAACTGGCAGTAACGCACTTAGAAGTATATGGCGTTAAACTGACAGTAACACACTTAGAACTATAAGGCATTAAACTGGCAGTAACACACTTAGAACTATATGGCGTTAAACTGGCAGTAACGCACTTAGAACTATATGGCATTAACCTGGCAGTAACGCATACAGAAGTAAATGGCGTTAAACTGGCAGTAACACACTTAGAATTATATGGGGTTAAACTGGCAGTAATGCACTTAGAACTATATGGCGTTAAACTAGCAGTAACGCACTTAGAACTATATGACGTTAAACTGGCAGTAACGCACACAGAAGTAAATGGCATTAAACTGGCAAAAACGCACTTAGAACTATATGACGTTTAACCACTTGCCGACCGCCGATCGGCATCTGACGGCAGCAAAGTGGCTCTGTAAGGCAAACCGCCGTCATACGATGGCGGCCGCCAGATCGCGCACAGTGAGTGCGCGCGCGCCGCCGGAGGCGCGCCCGCGCGCTCACTGTGTCCGGGGGGGCCAGGGAGCGGGTGCGGCGGCTTCGATTGCCGCCGGCCACCCGCGATGCCCCCCCCGGAGTGAAGGAGCGGAGGTCCGTGTAAGTAAACACGGACCTCCGCTCTGTGTGAGGGGGAAGGGCTGTGATCACAGCCTTCCTGTACGTGAAGGCTGTGACCACTTCCCTTCCCCAGCTAGGCAAGCCCCCACACAGTAAGAACACGCCCAGGGAACATAGTTAACCCTTAGAGCGCCCCCTGCAGGTTAACCCCTTCACTGCCAATGGCATTTACACAGTAATCAGTGCATTTTTATAGCACTGATCGCTGTATAAACGCCAATGGTCCCAAAAAAGTGTCAAAATGGTCCGACATGTCTGCTGAAATATCGCAGTACCGCAAAAAATCGCCGCCATTATTAGTAAAAAATAAAAAAAAAATAAAAACCCTAAAAATGAATTCTCATCATCCGTAAACGCGACCACTTTTGCGCAAACCAATCAATAAACGCAGATTGCGATTTTTTTTATCGCAAATATGATGAAGAATATAAATCGGCCAAAAACGGTGAAAAAAAATGTTTTTTTATATTTTTTTTTTGGATTTGTATTTTAGCAAAAAGTAAGAAATTTGTTTTTTTTTTGCAAAATTGTCGCTCTTCTTTTGTTTATAGCGGCGATCAGAAATGACGCAGAGGGGATAAAATACCACCAAAAGAAAGCTCTGTTTGTGGGGAAAAAAGGATGCAAATTTCGTTTGGGTACAACGTCGCACGACCGCGCAATTGTCAGTTAAAGCGACGCAGCGCCGAATCGCAAAAAGGGCTCCGGTCCTAAAGCTGGAGATCCTTCCGGTCCTTAAGTGGTTAACTGGCAGTAACGCCCTTAGAACTATATGACGTTTAACTGGCAGTAACGCACTTAGAACTATATGGCGTTAAACTGGCAGTAAACTGGCAGTATCGCACACAGAAGTAAATGGCGTTAAACTGGCAGTAATGCACTTAGAAATATATGGCGTTAAAATGGCAGTAACGCACTTACAACTATATGGCGTTAAACTGGCTGTAACACACTTAAAACTTTATGGCGTTGGGGGCGTGGCTTGGACGCTGAAGGCGACGGACGCACTTCTGGTGAGCTCCGGAGCTCAGGATCAAAATCCACGAGCATCCTTGCATTACAGGCACCGGTGAGTGGAAATAATTGCCTAGGGAACACTCCCCACACATTCCCCTACAAACGAGCGTATTTTTGGCAAGTTTCGCCACGGAGCTCCACCGGAAATCGAGGCCGCGGCTTCTCCCGTGACTAGGCCGCACCGCCGCCAGTGGCTGCGGGGACCCCTAAAATCACAGCACCGGCCACCCATCTAAACCAAGGGGACACATACACCTCACCCCCACGCCTGAAACCCACGAACGGCACTAAATATACCGCATTTGAGGCTCACAGGACTTTACCATAGGACCCGCCATTTGCTAGGCCTCACCATCATAACCACCTGATGACAACTTAAATGTGATAAGCACCCAGAGAGCAGCAAGCGACGATCAGCATACATACGGCCACATCACAGCACTGTTCATAGGACATACATTCAACACATCGCCATGTCCAGGAAACGACAGGGTGACTGTAAGCTCGAGAAGAAACAATGTTAAGTTGAGGGGTGTCCCAGAAAGTGTCCTCCAGCAAGACCTAACCACGTTTACAGAGGGCCTCTTCAAAACCCTAGTGCCTGACTTGTCTCCACTCCAGCTGAACATAGACCGCATACATAGACTTCCAAAACCGGCCTTCTTATCTAAAGAAATACCTAGAGACGTCCTTATGCGGGTACACTTTTACAACACAAAGGAATCGGTGCTTCAAAAAGCCCGCACAATTGGGAAACTCCCAGACCCCTATGGGAATATTCAAATTTTTGCAGACTTGTCTAAATACACCCTAGACAAAAGGAGGGAATTAAATACCATCACTAAGATTCTAAGAAACAACAACGTCCAGTACAAATGGAAACACCCTACCAAACTATCTATCGATTACAACGGGGAGACCCATTTAATATCCTCACTGGAAAAAGGCCTAGCTCTCCTAAAAACATGGGGAATCATCCCAATTGCAACTCCGCCACCCGACATAGGCGCCAAGCCAAAGCGAGTTCCACCACAATGGAACAACGCTCCAGTAAGAAACAGGCCCTGGAACAAGAACAGATGTGTA
>BLSH010404923.1:128242-148792 GCA_018402905.1 Glandirana rugosa
GAAACACTGTTTACGTATAGAAAACGTAACGATACGACAAAGACCGAAGAAAAAGACTAATATAGCCGAGACTCACATTAGGACATATGTAAACCTAATATGAGTGTCGGTAGTCACATTATACAAAAGAAGAACAGAAATATAGAGGGCGGTCTTCCAAACCAAATAAGTGAGTGAATAAACAACCAGGGATAGAGGGATAATAAAAGAAATTAAAACAATAGGGGTCAAACCAGCAATATTATCAATGGGATTGTGTTATAATTGACTTGTATTACCCCTGTACAGTTAATTTCTCTGACGGGAAGCAGCTTGGTCCCATTAGCCCAGGCAATTAGAGACATAAATTAAACAACATATGTAACTTAAGTCAAAGTAACAGCATAATCACAGATGCAACATTGTATCTTTCTGGAATGATTGCAGTCTCTTTAATTGACATGTCCCCATTATGTTCAGTTAATATTGTGTTAGGGTAACTATTATAACGACCAAACTGGGGATAACAAAATTAAAGAAAATAATAGGGAGATAGGGACCAACAAATAAGTGAGTGAATAAACCAAACCTTCTGGCGGGAGATATAAAGACAAGAAGAAAACATATTACACTGATGGCTGTGAGTATAATCCAAATGTATACAGGATTACACTCAGAGCCGATATAATCAGAAAAAGAAGCCAGAAACAGCATAGCAATGCAAAAGATATGCATTTGTCACAAAGGCATTGAAGTGGAAAGGGAAGAGGGGAGGTGAGATATGCCTGCAGTGATTGTAGCAGACACAATCAACACCGCCCCATACACATTAAGATCAGATCGGCAGATTGAACATCACAGCAGATTGAATCGGTGACACTATAAAGGTGGAATGTAAAATGATCCCGCAGTGACTACAGCAGATGTGGTCTACTCCCTCACATGCACCTTTCAATCAAGCCAATATATTAGATACTACGGCAGATTGTATCAATGGAATTACACAGATCTACAGCAGGGAAGGGGAAGGGAAGGGAGCCCATACATATAGTTTCATTGGTTAGTCCAATTGCCTATGATGTGAATAGGTAACATAAAAAGAGGAAACTGGCTAATCACGAGAAAGGAAAGAAAAGAGAAGCAGCCTGGATAATGTACTATTCGTAAAAGTGGGAAACACCCCACTCAAAATTCATACCATTAGGAATCCTCGTATTCAAACGAAATATCCACTATACTTCTCTTTTTACAAAGGATCCTAAATTTATCCCCTCCTCTCTTCAGTGTAATTATTTTCTCTACACCCAGTATTACAAAGCTTGACACATCTTTTTTGTGATGCACGTTCCAGTGTCGAGCGACATTGGTGCCATGGTTTTTGTCAATGTCCCGTAAGTGATCTGTCAGCCTGTCCCTAAGCCTACGTGTAGTGTGTCCTACGTATTGCAGATTGCACTCTGTGCAAGAAATGACATACACTAAATACCTAGTATTACAGTTAATGAAAGATGCAATATCAAAGGATTTATTATCTGCCGCTGAGACAATCTGGGGTCCCCTTTTAATGAAGTGGCAGTGGTTACCAGTACCACTGCCACATCTAAAGGTACCCTTAAACTGAAGCCAGTGAGAACTGGGGCATTGACTTCTGAATAGGCTCGGGGACAAGCTTTTGCCAATGGTGGATGCCCTCCTAGACACTGATCGAATGCCACCGGAAAGCACATCTGCGTAAATGGGATCATTGTATAAAATAGGTAGATATTTCTTCACAATGTTCTGAATTTTGAAAAATTCAGAACGATATGAAGCGGAAAAAGTAGGAGGATTTCGTTCACAAGGGGCATGTGACATAGCTAAAGTAGCTGTTCCACTTTTTTGGTGCGTTAACCTTTATTAGACAATAAATTGCTACGAGGGGTTTCCTCAGTTATTTTACGAGCCCTTGAAATGTATGGTGGGGGTAACCTCTAACCTCAAATCTCAAGGCAAGATCATCAGCCTCTTTATGAAAATCCTCGTTTCTACTACAGATCCTTCTGGCCCTAAGAAATTTTCTGACAGGAATACCTCTGATGGTATGTCTCGGGTGGTTGGAGTCAGCCCTTAAAAGGGTGTTACCCGCAGAAGGCTTCCTGTAGAGACAACTGGTTACTTTGGTGCCCTCGTTAGAAAGGAGGACATCTAGAAACTCTATAGATTCAGAGCTGACTTTGCCTGTAAACTTGACGTTAAGGTTATTGTTGTTAAGGAACTCAAGCCAGCCATCCAGATCTACATCACCATCCGCCACAACCAACAAATCATCTATATACTGAAAATAAAGGATGGTATATTTTCTATGGGGACTACCACATCCAAAAATGCGGGTCCTCTCCCACCACCCCATATAAAGGTTGGCTAGGGAGGGGGAGAATTTGGCTCCCATAGAGGCCCCGCATTTTTGAAGGTAGTAGTCCCCGTTGAACATAAAAAGCACAGCTAAGCCAGCACCCAACCTGAGTAGCAGCTGATGATTACTGGTCATTAACAGGCAAGGCTTGGAGCAGTTTTCTTTTCTTTCTGTCAACCATTGTCAACGTCTGCATTATATGGTGCAGGAATATATAGGAGGAAGAGCAGACTTGGAGACCTTTCCAACTGAGCATCCACTTAGTTACTGGGTCTTGAGGATGGACCACTGGCCGGAACTTGCTCAATATGTAATTGAGCTACTGGCCTGTCCTGCATGGAGTGTGCTTTCTGAATGGACATTCAGTGCTGCTGGGAGGTTTCGTAACCGATCAAAGAGTACGCCTGTCCACAGACTCGGTTGATAAGCTCACATTTATAAAAATGAATCAGTCCTGGATCAGCAGCTATCAAGCCTCTGAAGCTGATGCAACTGATTAAATTTGCTAGGGATCTGGGATTCCTTGAAGACTGTTACTGCTCCTATTCCTCCTGTCCATAATCTAGAACAATATTTTGTATTTAGGGCACCACCAACACCCAAGGCCCAATTTTTCTGCACCTGCTTTACAGGGGCATGCCATAACAATTTTTAAACGAATTTAACCACTTGCCGACCGTCAATCGGCAATTGACGGCGGCAAGATGGCTCTGTAACGCGGATCGCCGTCATACGACGGCGGCCGCGTGATCGAGCCTAGTGAGCGCGCGCGCGCCGCCGGAGGCGCGCCCGCGCGCTCACTGTGTCCAGGGAGGGCCGGGGAGCGGGTGTGGCGGCTTCGATTGCCGCCGGCCACCCGCGATGGCCCCCCCGGAGCGAATGAGCGGAGGTCCGTGTATGTAAACACGGACCTCCGCTCTGTGAGAGGGGGAAGGGAGTGATTACAGCCTTCCTGTACATGAAGGCTGTGACCACTTCCCTTCCCCTGTTAGGGCAGTCCCCATACAGTTAGAACACTCCCAGGGAACATAGTTAACCCTTACAGCGCCCCCTGCAGGTTAACCCCTTCACTGCCAATGGCATTTACACAGTAATCAGTGCATTTTTATAGCACTGATCGCTGAATAAATGCCAATGGTCCCCAAAAAGTGTCAAAATGGTGCGACATGTCCGCTGAAATATCGCAGTACCGCTAAAAATCGCAGATCGCCGCCATTATTAGTAAAAAATAAAAAAAAAATAAAAACCCCAAAAATGAATTCTCATCATCCGTAAACCACTTTTGCGCAAACCAATCAATAAACGCCAATTGCGATTTTTTTTATCGCAAATATGAGGAAGAATATAAATCGGCCAAAAACGGTGAAAAAAAATGTTTTTTTATATTTTTTTTTTTTGGATTTGTATTTTAGCAAAAAGTAAGAAATTTGGTTTTTTTTGCAAAATTGTCGCTCTTCTTTTGTTTATAGTGGCGATCAGAAATGACGCAGAGGGGATCAAATACCACCAAAAGAAAGCTCTATTTGTGGGAAAAAAAGGACGCAAATTTCGTTTGGGTACAACGTCGCACGACCGCGCAATTGTTAGTTAAAACGACGCAGTGCCGAATCGCAAAAAGGGCTCCGGTCCTAAAGCTGGAAATCCTTCCGGTCCTTAAGTGGTTAAAACAGCAGGGCCCGTTCCTGCATCCAACAAGAGTAACCGCAAGGGGTTACAGTGTTCTGGCACCGCCAGCACCCAAGGCCCAAGTTTTCGCCACCTGTTTGACTGGGGGCTTTCGTCACACTTTTTAAACTAATTTACAACATCAGGTCCTGTTCTTCTGTCCAACAAGAGTAACTGCAAGGGGTTACAGTGTTCTGGCACTGCCAGCACCCAAGGCCCAAGTTTTCACCACCTGTTTGACTGGGGGCTTTCGTCACAACTAATTTACAACATCAGGCCCTTTTCCTCCATCAAACAAGAGTAACTGCAAGGGGTTACAGTGTTCTGGCACCGCCAGCACCCAAGGCCCAAGTTTTAACCACCTGTTTGACTGGGGGCTTTCATCACAATTTTTAAACTAATTTACAACATCAGGCCCTGTTCCTCCGTCAAACAAGAGTAACTGCAAGGGGTTATGGTGTTCTGGCACCACCAGCACCCAAGGCTCAAGTTTTCACCACCTGTTTGACTGGGGTCTTTCATCACACTTTTTAAACTAATTTACAACATCAGGCCCTGTTCCTCCGTCCAACAAGAGTAACTGCAAGGGGTTACAGTGTTCTGGCACTGCCAGCACCCAAGGCCCAATTTTTCTCCTCCTGTTTGACTGGGGGATTTTGCCACAATTTTTAAACGAATTTACATCAGGTCCTGTTCCTCCGTCCAACAAGAGTAACTGCAAGGGGTTACAGTGTTCTCGCCTGTTCCCCCCCCCAATCCTAACCGGCCAGGACTGTATGCTCAGATAAGGGTCTGGTTTGGATTTTAGGGGGACGCCCACGTCAAATTTATTTAAATTTGGCGCTGGGTTCCCCTTAATATCCAAACCATACCCAGAGCTTGGTTTGGACTGGGGGGGACCCCACACACTTTTTTTCAGCAATTTTTTTTATATTTATAATATATTATATTAATTTTAAATGACAATTTTTCCCATGGAAATGCTCTGGCTATGTTTTACACCTCACAGAGATGCGTCCTTTTACAGACAGACTAAGGACACCCCCCAGGCGCAATATTTAAAGGAATTTTTTTTTACACTTTAAGCATTATTAAAATCACTGCTCCTGTAAAAACAATTGATTTTAAAACTTTTCTTTCATTGAAACATGTCCCCTAGGGCAGGACCCGGGTCCCCATAAACGTTTTAGGGCAATAACATTGCATATAAGTCTTTAAAATTAGCACTTTGATTTTTCATGTTCGGGTCACATAGACTTTAATGGTGTTCGAATGTTCACGCAAACTTTTTGCTTGTTCGCATGTTCTCATGCAAACCAAACCGGGGGGTGTTCAGTTCATCCCTTCTAACAGTATGAATAAACCAGCATGCAGTAAGGATGCAGTATAGGTGCAGTATATATATGCAGTATAGGTGCTGGATATATGCAATACAGGGACAATAAAAAGGCAATGTAGGAGCAGTATAGATGAGGTATAAGTGAGGTATGGGTGTGGTAGAGGTGCCCTATAGTCAGTGTCCTGCCTCTAGTTGCTCATTCCCTGCAAGCAGTGCAAACAATGGGCAGTGAACCCTCTCACCAATCCCTGTGGTGCGACTGTGAACTCTAACTGTGAGAGGGGGCCCCCTCTGCCTCTACAGAATTCTTCTGGTGGGAAAAAGACGCAGAGCGGACGCTCTGGTCTCTCTGTGGCAATGGTGCAGGTGTAATGCAGTGGTCTGTGTGACTCTGCACCTGGTGTCTCTGCTCCTGGGCCTCAAGCTTGATCCCTGCTGGTTTGACCTCCCAACAGTCCGGTCAGCATGCAGGTAGATGTGCTTTCATCAGTTCCTGTGGTGCCAAGAGTGAGATGTTTCTTCTGCAATCCGGTAAAAGCGCTTTCACCACTCCCTCTTCTCCTTAGTGTCCTCTGGGAGCTGCATAGAAGTCCATAGGCTTCCTGGTTATAGCTCTCCCCCTGCTGGCTGGAGGGGATATTGTGGCATGTCATCCAGCATCACAATAAGGGCTCAAACACAGGCGTATGAAAAAAAATTTGCAAAATGTCGGGCCCAATATCAGGGAAAAATCAGCATTTTTTTCGGCGTTTTGCATCGGCGTTAGTGAATGTTAATGAGCGTTAGAGAGCGTCGGCATCAATAGGCGTTTTTTTTTAAAAAACATTCCACTGCTATTTTTAACCTGAAAATGCTGGCGTCAAAAACGCTGGTTAACGCCTGTATGGAGTTAGTGAGCATTAGTGAGCGTTTTGCCGGTTTAGCATCAAAAATGACAAAATGCTACAGCCTCGGAATGCGCTGGTCCCACATTCTAGTTACAGCTCACTAACGTCAACGCCCTCTACTGCTCAAAAACATTAGCGTTTTTAGGAGGCCATTGAATAACATGGAGAGCTGTAAAAAATGCCCAAAAACGTGGCGTAAAAAAACGCCCGTGTGAATGAGGGCTTAAGAGTGAAATAATAAAGGGTAATGTCTCCTTCTTATGTTCTTGTTGCCCAACATCTGTCTACACAGCTTTTCAGTTTTCATACTGGTGGGTGATATGTTGCACTTTAATTGACTGATTTTTTTAATGAAGCCTTTTAATGCTTATTATGAGAGCCCCCTTTTTATTTTGTCCTGCATGCTTGTAATGATACTGAGAGGCATTTAACCTGCAAGTCAAGGAGACAACAGAAGTGCTGCTGTGTGTGAAGTGTTTGGCGATCAGACTGCAGTGTACTCGAGGCACAGAGAGATCCATCCATCCATTGTAATACATGTGTTATCTGCCTATATGTGGGAAGTCGAAGCTCTGGTAAGCGTAATACTTACCTCTGGGTGATGGGTGCCCCATTTTCAATGTTTGCGGATCCAGGATTTGGATGTCACATTGTTTTTCTACCTTTATATATTGATATATGATTTGTTGTATCTCAATGAACTGATGTATGGACATTTTATATTTATGTATGACACAGGGTTTTTTTTAATTTATATTAAGCCTTTTTCTATTAATTTCATTTATTACATTACTTATTTATTAGGTGCTAATATACAATACGGCTACGCTAATCTAATTAATTGATCCAACAATATATAAATAAATAAATGAATGAATCAAAATAGGAAAGTGTACCACAAACAACTTCATATATGTGAAAAAAATGAATTAAATATATAAACAAGGACTGCTATCTTCAAAATGGAAATAATGCCCAGAGAGGTGACCAATTGATGTGCATATAATTACGATAGTCCTAGTATAATACTAAAAATAAAGTGCTCAGGTGCAACAACATCAAATTAGTGCAAAAAATCCAACATAAACTTCAATAATAAATAAGGTGCTAGTGCAAATCAATTTATATAAATTAAATAAACTCATGTATATGTGCAATGTCCACAATCAACTCAAGTCCATATATCTATCTATATATATATATATATATATATATATATATATATATATATATACTCTTATATATTTGATAGAAGACCTAGAAACAAGGATTCCTTCACCAAGTGATGTGGAAGGGGAGAGAAAGGTTCGGTGACACTCCCCACTCTGTATATGGGAACTCTTACCAGAGCCTAATGACTACCTATCTCTAGGCCAGTCAAAAAGGCAGGCAGATAGCCTCTGCAGGCATTAGTACCGGATGGGGTGAACAAACTCTCCTTAGACTGCTACCATATATTGTCCTTCAATGTCATACCATAACAGTCTGTCTCCAGGATGTCACAGGACCATGTATACAAAAGAAAGGGTCCAGATAGTGTAATACTATCACTTTTATTCTATTTTTTTTATAATAGCAAAAAATCCAAGCGGCTTCTTATAAATTTGCTGATAAAAACGTGAGGTGTACATTAACCACTTCAGCTCTGGGAGGATTTACCCCCTTCCTGACCAGAGCATTTTTTTGTGTTTCGGCACTGCATCACTTTAACTGACAATTGCCCGAATTTGCGACGTTGTACCCAAACAAAATTTACGTCCTTTTTGTCACCACAAATAGAGCTTTCTTTTGGTGGTATTTGATCACAGCTGTGGTTTTTATTTTTTGCACTATAAACAAAAAAGAGCGACAATTTTGAAAAAAAAAAACAATATTTTTTACTTTTTGCTATAATAAATATCCAAAAAAAAAAAAAAATAAAATGATTCCTCAGTTTAGGCTGATATATATACTTCTACATATTTTTGGTAAAAAAAAAAATCGCAATCGGTGTATATATTGATTGGTTTGCGCAAAAGTTATCACATCTACAAACAATAAGAATAGATTTATGGCATTTTTTATTATTTTTATTTTTTGTTACTAGTAATGACGGCGATCTGCAATTTTTATCGGGACTGCGATATTGCAGTGGACAGATCGGATACTTTTGACACCTTTTTGGGACCACTGACATTTTTACAGTGCTCAGAGCTAAAAATAGCCACTGATTACTGTGTAAATGTCACTGGCAGGGAAGGAGTTAACACTAAGGGGGCGATCAAGGGGTATGTTCCCTCACTGTGTTCTATCTGTGTGGGGGATGAGCTGGCAGGGACATAACAGATCTCACTGATCCCGATGACAGGGATCAGTAGATCTGTCATGTCCCCCCTCATAGAACTGGGAACCGCCACATTTACATTGGCGGCTCCCCGTTCTGCCTCTCTATTATGCGATCACGGGTCATGGATGGACATCGAGTCCACCCGACCCGCGAGCATGCCCATGCAGCATGCGGGGAGCGCGCAAAGGGGAGGACATCCAGGGATACCCTCCCCGCAAATTCAGGTCTGCGATGTAGCCAGGTTCTGGCTATAGCGCGGATCTGTAGTGATTAAAATCAATATGCCAGCAATAGTAAACAAATACCCGCACTTCCAGGGTCACATGGAGCACGATGCCGGCAATGTGTAGCTCTGCCCGACATGTTTTGTCACAGATGACGTCTTCCTGGGGCACGGGCGACTCATTGAGCTATCGCTAATAAAGGAAACCACATAGAACCAAGCCTTGTTTTCATATGGCGGCCATTTTACTGTTACTGGGATCACCCCTCTCACTGCTCCGTCCTTACAGACGTAAACAATCAGAGAGAAGGATTGATTTTAAAGGGGATTTCTGCCACCAATGATTATGATTGTATTTCGAAGAGAAAATCTGTATATATGTGACTTCCACTTTTGAAAATGAAAATTACATCTATAAATCATTATAAGCTAGATCAAAAATTGTATATACAGGAAATGAGAGCAGAGATCCCATAACAAATCATATGACAACAACATTATTAATAACATCCAGACCAGAATCGCAGACCATAATACCAAATTAAAATAAAAATAAAGATAAAAATAAAATAAAAATTAAAATAAAATTAAATTAAAAAAATAAATAAAATAAAAAATAAAAATAAATAAAATATTCTACTCTCCCTAGAAGACAGTTTCTATGCTAGTGTCTAAGAACTGCATTGAGTCCTAGCCGTCTCAAATTTGACTCTGTATATCCAACTTATTTCTAATTTAGAAATTTCTCTTTTTATAGACTCCCCCCTCCAGTGTAATTTCAATTTATCGATGCCAAGAAACTCTGTACCCACTGGATTCCTGTTGTGGATCTCTCGGTAATGTCTAGAGACCGGGTGCCCTCTAAACCCTCTTCTAATATTTCCAATATACTCATTCAGTCTGACTGAGAGTGGACGTATTGTCCGCCCTATATATTGAAGGCCACACGGGCAAACTAAAAGATATACAACATTAGGGGTGGAACATGTAATAAATTATTTGATTTGGAAATTTTGGGATGTACTGTGGGAGCAAAATTGGGTGGTTTTCCAGTCTGATATACTATTAACTAAACATACAGAACACTTTTTACATTTATAAAAGCCAATTTTCTGAAAAAATACTGGTCTGTTTGTAGGTGGATCACAGACATTAAGAGTTACCACATTTCTCAAATTTTGGGCTCTCCAAAAACCTACTTGGGGCTGTCCAGTAAAGCCTCCCCCAGTATATGATCATTTTTTAATATGTGCCAATGTTTTTTTTACCAATTTTTTAATCATATAATGTTGTTGAGAGTACGATGTCACAAACGGTGTTACAAAATTATTATTATTGCCCCCGACCTCACAATTGGTGGATTTTTCCACTAAGAATGTCTCCCTCTCCATACTATGCACAGTTGATACTACCTCCTCTAGTTTTTCAGCCTGTTACCCCCTATTGATGAATCTCTCTGTTAAGACTGCGGCCTGTGCATCAAAGTCTTCAGTCCTACTACAACTGCGGCATAGCCGCATATATTGACTTTTAGGGACAGAGTCTAACCATGATGTATGATGACAGCTATCTCGTGGAATAAAAGAGTTCCTATCGGTTGGTTTAAAATATGTGGAGGTAAGAAACCTATCCTCCTCCATCCAAATTTTAAGAGCCAAAAAATGTATGCTGCACTGTTCAGCTTTGTACTTTAATTCCTCTATCATTATTGTTAAGCATACTCATATAGTCATCCAATGAATCCCGTGAGCCATTCCATAAGGAGGGGACATCATAAATATATTGAGCCCAAAGGACCACCTCCAGTTTGTTATGGGCATAGATGACGTCCTCCTCCCATTTGGCCATAAACAGATTAGTGAGGCTGGGGCTGAATTTGTCCCCCATCACCACACCTCTGTTCTGAAGAAAGAAATGGCCCTTGAACCAAAAATAGTTTTGATGTGTCACGAAATTCAAAAGTTCCATAATGAACCTTCTTTGTTGAGCCGACAATGTGAGAGCTTGATCCAAAAAATACTCAACTGAGGAGATTCCCCAATGATGCGGGATCACCGTATAGAGGGAAGTAACGCCAGAAGTCACTAACCATAATCCCTCTACATATGTGCTATTCTTAATTACATTGATGGTATGCCTGCTGTCCTTAATATAGGAGGGAGTAGATTTAACTAGTGGTTGTAGATAATGGTCTATATATCTCCTTACTCTCGATGTAATGTAGTCAATCCCACTTACAATTGGTCGACCGGGTGGATGGATAGGGCCTTTATGAATTTTGGGGGGGTAATAGATCATCGGAGCTCGTGGGGCTGTTGGGACCAAATACGTTTTCTCCTTTTTGTTCAAGATCCCTAGATCGTATCCCTTATTGACTGAGGCTTCCAGCTCTTTGTTTGTATTTATGACGTGGATCTGAACGGAGTGGGATATAAGTTCCCTGATATCCCACTATCCTTTCTAGTTTCTAGTTCTTTTTAATAGTCTCCTTTGTCTAAAACTCCCCGTATCCGCTGGTCGGATAGCCAAATCTTTCTCATTACAAAATTGGTTAAGGCCTTCCTGTAATTCCTTGGGCATCTCATTTTTTTTTTCTAAATCTATCTAAATCCCTATGAAGAAAATCTCTAAATACTTTTAATGAGGAAGCCAATCCCCCAGGGGGATTAAAGAGAGATGTATTAGCTAGCTGGGAGTGTTTGATGTCATTATGACTGTTCTTATTTGTCGCAATAGGGTTGGACAACATATATCTTTTCACATTGAATTTTCGGATGTATTTATGGATATCCATATATGTCTGAAATTTATTTAGTTTGCTTGGAGAGGCAAATTTAAGACCTTTATCCAAAATTACAGTTTCTGCTTGGGAGAGTACTTTGCAACTCAAATTGTATATTCCTTCCCCTGCTACTCCCTTTTTCTTTTTGTTCTTTGATTTCTTCCCCCCTCTGACCCTTTTTGTTCTATGGGATGATCATAACCTGGACCTGGTCTGGGAAAACCCCAAGACTGGGGGTCTTGATAGTTGTTGACCCCTGATGAGGGGAATTCCAAAATAGCCTCCCTCCTTTAGAAAATTTGTAATCTCCAATATCTCTTTTGAACTTTTTCTTTTTCCTTATTTTCTGTTCGTTCTCCTCTTTCTCTAAACCGTTTTTAAGACTGGCTGACCTTTCATCATTTATGTAGGGAGAGAGTTCCTCTTTTATACATAGCCACCAGAGCAGTATACAGAGCCCCAGGTATGGTATACAGAGCCCCAGATAGGGTATACAGAGCTACCAGAGCAGTATACAGAGCCCCAGGTATGGTATACAGAGCCCCAGATAGGGTATACAGAGCCACCAGAGCAGTATACAGAGCCCCAGATAGGAGTATACAGAGCCGCCAGAGTAGTATACAGAGCCCCAAATAGGAGTATACAGAGCTACTCAAGCAGTATACAGAGCCCCAGATAGGAGTCTACAGAGCCACCAGAGCAGTATACAGAGCCCCAGATAGGGTATACAGAGCCACCAGGCAGTATACAGAGCCCCAGATAGGAGTATACAGAGCTACCAGAGCAGTATACAGAGCCCCAGATAGGAGTATACAGAGCCACCAGAGCAGTATACAGAGACCCAGATAGGGGCTTGCGGCACTGACAGACACCCCCCAAAGTCGGGACTTACCCCATCTAATAGCAGGTTGGCAGTGTTGCAGAGTCTGGCGAGCGGGGAGCATGCGGGCAGTGTGCAGAGCCCGGCTTGCGGAGAGAGTGCTGGAGTGTGCAGAGTCCGGCAAGCGGGGAGTGTACTCTCTGTGCTCTGGTGGCATCCTCCTTCTCCTCCAAGATAGGCATCCAATACGATCGCCTGTCTTCTCTGCCAATCAGGAAACCGGTAACATACCAGGGCTTCCTGATTGGCTGAGAGCGGTTCCCAGTTAGAAAGGCAAATGTTAATTTGCCTTTCTAAGGGCCTGTGGTGGCACGCATTGTGCCACAAACCACACTTTAATGAAGCGAATTAAGAGCCTACGGCTCTAATGAGATGCTTCATTGACACCCCCGCCACGGTAATTCATGTGACCGGCGCCACAAAGGGGCTGGCCGCATTAATGGGGGGGGTGGTCACGGGCAGCCATGGATAGATTCATGCTATGCATGAATCTATGCATGACAGAGGGGGTGGCTGCAGAGAGGGGGCGGCGCCCATGCGCACTGATGGACGGGCTGCCACTGCTCCTACATATTGCTCAAGAAAGGCTATTTGCCATTGTGTGTCCCATTAGGTGCTGCATATGTTTTGTAATTTTTTTGGAACTGGCATATATTGGTTCCTTGCTAACTGCCCTATATTTTTTTTCCATTAGTGTTTTATTTATTTTAGTGAAATTATTTGACCACACAATCACTGTTGCAGGATAATCTTGGTCACACACAAGCATTGCTCATTTCACATTCAAGCATTCCTCTTTTCAGGAAGCTAGCGCCATAACCATAGAGGAAGAGGCAACAGTAACAGCAGCAGCAGCAGTCGCAAAAGGAAGTGATGTTCTAGCCGTTGGAGCTTACTGCAAGGTGGCCTTCAATGTTGAGGAGGAGGTGAATCATGGGGTGGCAGGCAGGCTGTCTGTGGGTGCTACTGATTCGAGTTCTGAGGGAGAGGCATTACAGCAGCGAGGGAAGATTTTGTTCAGAGGAAAGTGAGGAAGCAGCTTGCAGATGACTGGTGGGAGCAGCCATCCTACCCAATGTGAAGGCACTGCCCCACAGGCCACTGCAATCCCCAGGGCCTTTTTTAGATGATCTGCTGCTGACAGCACTGTTGTATTCTGCAACCTCTGCCTGCAGCATATGAGTCATGATAAAAGGTAAAATTCCTTTGAGCACCACATGCATGAGAACATGTATGGGTCTGCACCACAGAGCACAGTGGCAGCAGCACCTCAATGAGACAAATCAGTCAAAAAATCCCTTTCTCCTTCAGACCCTTATGAATCTTCCCCCTCCACAACATGCTCCTGCTGCATCCACTGCAGCATCTATGGCCTCTAGTGACAGAGAGGGCGATCTCACAAGGGGTTTCACAGGCTTTAATATCAATCTTCTGATGGCTGGAAAGCATGCAGGATGGGGCATACCACTGCAGCTGGTGGTGCCACCACTTGTCTTGTCTGATGGAGACAGTCATCTCTACACCCTTCTCCCCACTGGACTCATCCTCTCACTCCTCGAAACCAGCAGTTCCCATCGAGCACAACAGAGCATATGCAACATTCCAGGCTAAATGCAGAAATGTTTTGTTGCAGCTCATATGCCTGGGGGACAGGAGTAACACTGGGCAATAGCTGCTGGTAGGACTCCAAGTGCAGGCTGAAAGGTGGCTGACTCCACACCATCTTTAGCCATGCAAGATTGCATATGACAATGGTCTTAAACTACTGCCCCCCCTTTCGCTTGGGAAAAACATATAACATTCCCTGGCACGTCTTCAATGTGGTGGTGCAGCAGTTCGTCATGAAGTACAAAATGATATAAGTAAAAACAATGGTGGGAGCACCCTGATAATTGGTTCATGGTCTCATCTGTATCAAATCAGTGAATATCATTAACAAAACTACTACGGCCAAAAAGTTTTGGTCACAAGAAGAGGTTATACTGTATATGGGACCTAGTAAGGCATAGTTCATCACGAAGAACCCTTACTTTCAGGAGGCTCTTTGTCAGGCCAGAAGATTGTGTGGTCAATGTAAGCAGTCATATGTGGCCATGGTTCGCCTGGCAGAAATGCAACGCCATCACGATCTGCCTGCCAACAGCCGCATTGTAAAACCCTTGCACACAATATTGGTCATGCATGCCATCAATGAGTATCTGGGCAGTTATGGTATGTAGACAGCACTGAGATTGATGAGGACAATGTTGACACCATGATATGGGCAATCAAAGTAAGGGACATTTATTGGATGGCCACCCTATTAGATCCCCATGTAGCGCTCCCCCCTGCAAAAACTGCTGATTTGTCACAGGTTTCTTTCCCATATTAGTGCAGCAGACAGGCACATAGCAACAGTCACTCTTCTGGCTCAATGCAGCCTAATGGTTGTCTTTTTCTTTTATATTTATTGCTGAACAAACTTGAAAAGGGTATAGGGAGCTGTGGGATACTCTATTAGCACTGAACAGTAACAAGAGGGCATTCTTCACCCTGTTGCTACTCCTTAGGACAGTCCTTTTAGTAATGGCCCAGAAAATGGATGCACTGAGATACAATCAGAAATATCCCAGGCCAGACAAGTAAGCATTAGTACTGATACACAAGGTATAGTAGCAACAACAGTCACCAGGATCCAAAAACAAAAAATATCCCATAGTTTGCAGACGCTATAACTTTTGCTCAAACCAATCAATATACGCTTATTGGGATTTGTTTTTTACCAAAAATATGTAGCAGAATACATATTGGCCTAAACTGATGAAGAAATTTTTTTTTTTACGTTTTTTTTTATTGAATATGTTTTAGAGCAGAAAGTAAAAAATATTGTTTTTTTTTTTTTCAAAATTGTCAGTCGTTCTTTGTTTCTAGTGAAAAGAATATAAAAAGCCAGAGGTGATCAAATGCCACCAAAAGAAATCTCAATTTGTGGGGATAAAAAGGACATACATTTTGTTTGGGTACATTGTAGCACGACTGCACAATTGTCAGTTAAAATAACGCAGTGCGGTATCACAAAAAATTGCCTGGTCAAGAAGGGGGGTAAACCTTACAGAGTTCAAGTGTTTAACAAGCATTGACTATATCTGCAATTGTCAAACAGGTGTGAAAAAATGGGTTTTATGTACTGGTGGTGCCAGAAAAAAATTCTGCAGCACACAGGATGGACCCTGCTTAAACAAACATTCATTGTATCAGCAACTGTCACAAAGCCGCCCAAAAAAGTTTGGTTTGTGAATTGGTGGTTTCCGAATTCTATAACCCCAGAAATGATGCACATCATGCATAACCACTGCTTTGGCCTGTGGACACAGAGGCTACTCATCTCCTCATAACTGCATAACCCACCCAAAAACAATAAAAGAAAAATAAAATCCTTTTTTAATTCTTTTTTTACTTAAGGAAAATAAAATATAACTAACTACTATTAAATAAAGGGAAAAAAACAGCCCAAAATACCAAAAAAAAGGGAGAACAGCAGCAACAAACCCCGTTGCTGATGCACACAAAAAAGTTAGGAAATCAAGGAGAATGCAGATGTGCTTACACTCCCCTCTCCTTAGCAATGCAAACTGCAATTCACTACAAAGTATCTGTAGCTGAATATAGTACTGTATATAGCACTGAGTACTGTATAAAGCACATAGTGGTATCACACTATACTACACTAACCAACTCTCTCTCCCTAGAAAGCAATGTCAGCTATCCCTCATTAAACTGCCAACACATTGACACAGGGCTGCAGGGAAAGCAACTTTTTATGGTGTATGGGGTGCAACTTAGGACACAATCATCATTGGCCAAAGTCTTGCAAGACTTTGGACAATGATGGCTTTGGTAAAGCATTTTGGGATGTTCCTGCCAAACTTCCCAGAGGTTGACGATATGGCTGAACATCCATACAAAAAATGTAAGTGGATTTTTTTTATTTTATACATCATTAATTCTTGTTATTATTAACTTTTTAATAACATTATTTGTAATACCGGTTTTTATAAACTAGTTGGAAATAAAAGTTACGAGAATGAGCAATCGTTAGATTAAATGAGAGGAGGGGACTGTTGATTTCCGAAACCGATAGCCGTCAGAGACATGGTTACATTCATATGTGCTGGAACTCTCTCGGGTGTTATTGATGTCTGGATGGCCCCTAGACAAGCAGAACCACTTTTAAAGCTGCCTTAGCTCCAGATATTTCAGCTGACTTCTAACTTCTGTGTCAAACTTCGAAAAACCTCCTGCAAAGCCTAAACACTGAGCACTCTTACTATTCATTAAAGTGGATGTAAACCTGATTCATGAAATTTGAGCTGGGCACATAGATCTGCAGTGCTTTCTTATCTCTTTCCAAAGCACTTAGTCGCATAGCTGTCTCTTGCTCTGTAGCTCTACTATCAGCCTGTTAAGTTCTCATTTGTTCTCCGAGACGGGATCTAGAAGTGTGTGTCGGGGAAGGTTGCTATAAATAGATTAGCAATGAAATTGTCGTCTAAGAGCAGAGCCATGCACATTGCTTTCTGCCTTTGCCTATGGGAAGAGAGGTGTGTGCCATTCTTGCAATCAGCTGTCTAAGCTGTATGCCAATTATCTACTCCCAGAGGTAACCAGGAAGAGAAAAATGTTAACGCGATCTCCACTTTCTAAAGGTTATATACAGAAGAAGACAGCAGATATACATGTAATAGTTATATAGGGGGATTTGTTTCATCCCTGTGTATCATTTGAGGCTGTTCACTTCACTGGGTATATGGAGGGTTTACATCCACTTTAAGGTAGTTAGCTACTAACTGCTCTAACATTACAAGCCAACACCTCATGCGTTAAAATTAAACATCACTGGGGCCGTAATCATATCATGCAGATCACCATTTAACATCCCTATGATAACTGAAGGGAATTTTCTTGAAAATAATGTGCTCACAGAATGAAGCAATTAGCCAAAGACTGCTTCAAAGGTATTAGCAAAGATATTACTACTCAAGATTGCCAAGTTTAATGTTCATAACTCCCATACTTTGCATACACAAGGTCTATATCTATCCAATTATGCTTTTAGTGTTTCCCCTCTGGCTACCATTACAGTGGATTAATATCCTCCTGATGGTGCCTTTTGTTCCAGTGTAGGCTACTTTTTCTGCAGATGTGTATATATATCCACCGAATGGTACCAGGTTTAATCTTTAAGCTATTCTTTCCACTGAGCACCAATGCAAATCTAATATTTGTTCAATGAGTACTAACGCACAGTTAGCTTTTCGACTGAGCACCAATGCTAATTTATTCTTGCAACTGAAAACCAATTCAAATTTAATCTTGCCACTTTTAGGCACATTTATGATTTCCTCCTAATGCCAGTGCACATTTTTTGCCACTAAATGCCAATGTAGATTTAGTTTGTCTGATGGTTACCAGTACGAAAGAAGATCTTTACAATTTAAAGCGGCAATAAACTGTCTGCCATTTTTACATGCTTATAAAAAAGCTTACCTGTAAGTAAAATAAATATCTCCTAATTGTGCACCATTTAGGAAATATTACATGGAGCAGCAGATGATGTCACCGGCGCATGCGCTCTGAAGGAATGGCATACCATGCCACTCCTTCAGAGGTCTGTGCCGTAAACAGTGACTCATATGTGCATTCATGGGAATAACGTCATTTCAGCTCGGTCAGTGAAATGGCCGGAGTCCATGAACATGGAAAGAAGACCGGGTGAAGATGGAAACCCTGTCAGCGGTTGACAGTGCGCTGCTGGAGGGCTTCATTTTAAGGTAATTCTCTCATAAAGTGCTAGTATGTGACTAGCATATTATGACATTACCTTGCATGGTGAATATTTTTTTTTAAATAAATTTTACTACCGCTTTAACATAAATGTGAGGACACTACACTGGTGACCAGTTTAAAGAGGAACTGAGCTCCGGAAGATCAAGGTGGTGTTAGATTTTATTAACCTTGTTTAAAGTAGAACTGTGACCATTCTATGGATATTCAATTATTTTTATATTCCTAAAACATGCAGTGAACCTGCTTTGAAACAAGCCCTCACTGACCTCTATAGCAACAGATACTGTGGAGTAATAATCCCCAAGGTTTACAGCAGAAACAATTTCACTTTCAGTTTAGCCTATTTTGCTTCTCCATGCAGCAGTGGTTTTGGCAAGCTTCTTATTTTCTAATAAAAGAAACTGAACAGTAGAACTGGAATGGGAGATACAAAATTGCTAAGACCATGAATGACCTCAGTGCTTCAGCTTTGAGCTTTGAGAATGAAATATTATATTGTGCATGAAACTACTGCAGATATGTGTTATTTTATAATAATATATATTCAGATACATTATATTTTATTCAGATAAATTTTATTCACAACTACAAAGAAATTCAATTTTATTTTATTTTATAATTTTCAGAATTTATATTTATCTTGTTTTCCTTTTTAATAAAAACATGGCTTTAATGGACTACTGTTTTAGCTAAATATTTCAGAAAAACATATTTAATACATCTACAGTATGTAATGTGCTTTTTTGAAAGCCTGTAGAATTGATTGGAGGCGTTCAGTGCTACATGTGTGATACTGCATGGTTGCCATTGTGGAATCATGAACTTGCACCAAGACAACTACTGGTAATGATGGATAGCTCTACAGAGAACTTGGGAAGGGTGTTTTTGACAATATACACACTCAATCATATCTTATACAAGAGATACTCAACCATTTAATAGGGTATAGATTTTATGTCTGAAGAAAATCACTAAAAGATTGTATACAACAATACCCATTTTCTGTGCAATACAATACCTCATTTTATATGTATGTACAACTCATATGCTGTGTAAATCTCCAGGATCTGTCAGGATCATGGAATTCTACACAGTATTCATACATTTAAAAAGTGTTTTTTGACATAATTACCAGTGTAATTGGCACAATTCTTAGTTTAGCAATAATGTATATTATACTGTATGCTTCATCATTTCTAATTTTCAGTTTTCTTGAACTCATTTTTTAATTTTAAAACAAATACTGTTTTATGAGTACAGCATAATGTAACAAATAAGATACAAACCTTTTTTACTCACATAAACAATAGAGGACAGGAATAGAGTTGAGCGAACACCTGGACGTTCAGGTTCTGCTGGTCCGTCCGAACTTCGGGACAAAGTCCGGGTCCGGGTCCGGGTCCGGACGGAACCCGAACGATCGCACGGACAACGAACCCCATTGAAATCAATGGGGACCCGAACTTTTAGGCACAAAAATGGCTGTAGCAAAGTCCTGGAAAGCCCCAGAGGGCTGCAAAAGGAAGTAAAATGGGGGTAAAGGTAGGGCAAGTGCCCTACAAAAAAAATGGGGACAGGGAAATAACTTTAAATATTTTTAAAAAAATAAAAACAAAAAAAAGCAAAAATGGAGGTGAATGTGGATCATCTTCAAACTGTGTCTGAAAAGTATTAATTAACGGTAGAAACCATATAACTGTTCCAAAATCATCTTCAAACTAGGGCAAGTGCCCTACAAATAAATGGGGATAGGGAAAATAAATTAAAATCAAGTAAAAAAATGGGAAGGGGGGTTGATGTGGAGTAGGAGCCTAGAGGTTGACTAGGCCGTGACCGTGGTAGTGTAGGTGGAAGTGGCGGTGGGAGAGGAGTAGGAGGAGGTAGCCAACATGGTATTTTTTTTTTGTATTGAGGCCTATTCAAAAAAAGAAGTATATGAATGGCTGTGTGAGTCCGGTCTAAATGTTTATTCTGCACAAGGTACAGACAAGTCTTGTGGGATCCATGCCTGATTCATTTTAATAAAGGTTAGCTTGTCCACATTGGATGTGGACAAACGGCTCCGCTTGTCTGTGATAACGCCCCCTGCCGTGCTAAACACACGTTCCGACAATACACTGGCTGCAGGGCAGGCCAGCACCTCCAAGGCATAAAGGGCAAGCTCAGGCCATGTGGCCAATTTGGAGACCCAGAAGTTGAATGGGGCAGACCCATCAGGCAGTACGTGTAGGCGTGTGCCCACATACTCTTG
>BLSH010404923.1:153117-164258 GCA_018402905.1 Glandirana rugosa
CTGTCCGGTATATGAAGGGGTATGGATCTTCGTGACCCATAAATTTTACCGAGACTGTTTCGTTGGTTCACCGCCTACGTGTGACGTTTCAAATCTTCATCTATCCACCAACCAGAACGTTCTCTGACAGTAAAAAGGTATTTTGTCCGTTTCGCTGTCACAGAAAAAGTACATGTGAAGATCGTTTCCACCGAGACTGACAATCGTTTATTTGTAAGTCGAGAGGATACATATTGATAAGGACAGATCACAACTCGCTTGGGCCTGACATTGCAAGCCCAGGCATGGCTTGAAAGCCCACAGGCACCGTGCCTGGGCCTGGGCCTGGAACCCGAACGATTTTTGAAATGTCCGGGTCCGGGTCCGTGCCACGGACACCCGAAAGTTCGGTACGGACCCGAACGTTACAGTCCGGGTTCGCTCAACACTAGACAGGAATAGTTATACATAGGAGAGCTGAATGTTTATTTGCTAACAGTCAGAGCCACCTTTGCTAGAAGTGTACATGAAAAAGACACTGTCGCTTTGCCTGTTTTATGGAAAAATGACAGTCTCTTGCAAGACCAACCACCTATCTACTTCTAAACTTTGCAGTGTGCATCCGCCACTTGGTTGCTTTGTCAGAGCCATTTTAAATACCCAGTGCTTCTAGGTATGGGGAAGTATATGGCCTCCTTGCAAGATGCAATGCTCAGTCCTGATCTCCCAATCACTATGCTTGAACACTGGTGTGTGAGGAGAAGAACAATAACATCAACCCTCACTAAGCGTTGACATACTCTAACACAGATCTAACAGAGGGTTAGGATTTAGTGCTCCAACAGAGGAGCAGAAGAGCAAAGGAATGTGGGGAAGTGGGTAAAAGTTGGATGTAGGGTAGACAATCCTCTATTGGACCAATCTAGTTTTGATACTCAGCTCTAGTTTGCCATCAGGGAAAATTTTTGACTATTTTTTATGTGTGTCTATCTCAATCTTTCACATTATCTCTGTCCAGATGGATTTAAAGTGATTGTAAAGGTTGAAGATTTTTATCTTAACCACTTTAATACTGGGCACTTAAACCCCCTTCCTGCCCGGACCAATTTTCAGCTTTCAGCGCTGTTGCAGTTTGAATGACAACTGCGCGGTCATGCAACACCGTACCCGTATGAAATTTTTATCATTTTTTTCACACAAATAGAGCTTTCTTTTGGTGGTATTTAATCACCCCTGGGTTTTTTATTTTTTGCGCTATGCAGAAAGCTGTCCCCTCCTCCCCCCCCCCCCACACTGAGCTCTCACTGAGCTCAGCGGGGGGAGAACTGTCACAGAGACGTTCGTCTCTGTTTACAATGTGACGGCTGTGATTGGACAGAGCCGTCACATGATAGGGAGGGCCAGTCACTGCGCCCGTATCCCGATCTCTGCTCAGCTGAATCCTGTGATCATAATGATCACAGGATCCAGCAGCAGTGCGCCGTGTGGCCGCGCTGCGAGCTCCCGTTCTGCAGGACGTAAATACACATCCTGTCAGAACGGGGAAGCTCCCACCCAGCCGTATATATACAGTGGCCGGGTGGGAGGTGGTTAATGCATTCTATGCATTGAGATAAAACGCCTTCTGTGTGCAGCAACCCCCCTCAGCCCCCTAATACTTACCTGAGGTCCATCTAGATCCAGCAATGTTGCAGGAGTGTCTCGGCTACCAGGGACTCCCCTCCTCATTGGTTGAGACAGCAGCACAGAGCCATTGGCTTGCTGTCAATCAAAGTCAGTCAGCCAATTAAAAGAGAAAGGGGCCAGGGCATTTCACAAAGCAGGTAAGTATAACATAATCTCATATGAAATGCTGCGCTGTGTATGACCATCCTAGTCAAAAATAGCTCAATAAATAATCTTATGTCATTAATACAAAAACACAAAGTGCAATGGTAAATAATGTGATATGACATGCACTAAATTTAAGTAATGAAAATAGTCCTTGTGAATACAAAACAAAATATTCCACTTGTGACTTGATTCTTTAATCAATCAAAAATTGCTGATGAACTGTGCAATCCATCTTGATGTGCTGCAATCACCAATGTGACATCTCACACATGCTCCCCCCCTCCTAGTGGGTATAGGCTCACCTCAAAAAGTGTGACCCCTCACCTAAGATGGCTCAAAAAATGCTTGCGAGCCACTCCAGGGCTCAATTAAATGTATTCTGGTCAGCTGATTCCTGCAATCTTCCAGCAATTTCCCCCTCAACGGTCAGCATCAGAGTTCATGTAGATAAAGGACGCCAATAATGCTTATACCATTTGAAAGTTTGGATATTTATTAAGTAAAACAGAGTACTCACATATTGCTAGTGCTTCCAGAGCACTAGACTACAAAAGACATACAGTCAGGTCCATAAATATTGGGACATCGACACAATTCTAATGTTTTTGGCTCTATACACCACCACAATGGATTTGAAATGAAACAAACAAGATGTGCTTTAACTGCAGACTTTAAGCTTTAATTTAAGGGTATTTACATCCAAATCAGGTGAACAGTGTAGGAATTACAACAGTTTGTATATGTGTCTCCCACTTTTTAAGGGACCAAAAGTAATGGGACAATTGGCTGCTCAGCTGTTCCATGGCCAGGTATGTGTTATTCCCTCATTATCCCATTTACAAGGAGCAGATAAAAGGTCCAGAGTTCATTTCAAGTGTGCTATTTGCATTTGGAATCTGTTGCTGTCAACTCTCAATATGAGATCCAAAGAGCTGTCACTATCAGTGAAGCAAGCCATCATTAGGTTGAAAAAACAAAACAAACCCATCAGAGAGATAGCAAAAACATTAGGTGTGGCCAAATCAACTGCATGAAACATCCTTAAAAAGAAAGAACGCACTGGTGAGCTCAGCAACACCAAAAGACCTGGAAGACCACGGAAAACAACTGTGGTGGATGACCAAAGAATTCTTTCCCTGGTGAAGAAAACACCCTTCACAACACTTGGCCGGATCAAGAACACTCTCCAGGAGGTAGGTGTATGTGTATCAAAGTCAACAATCAAGAGAAGATTTCACCAGTGAATACAGAGGGTTCACCACAAGATGTAAACCATTGGTGAGCCTCAAAAACAGGAAGGCCACATTAGAGTTTGCCATGCAACATCTAAAAAAGCCTTCACAGTTCTGGAACAACAAACTATGGACAGATGAGACCAAGATCAACTTGTACCAGAGTGATGGGAAGAGAAGAGTATGGAGAAGGAAAGGAACTGCTCATGATCCAAAGCATACCACCTCATCAGTGAAGCATGGTGGTGGTAGTGTCATGGCGTGGGCATGTATGGCTGCCAATGGTACTGGTTCTCTTGTATTTATTGATGATGTGACTGCTGACAAAAGCAACAGGATGAATTCTGAAGTGTTTCGGGCAATATTATCTGCTCATATTCAGCCAAATGCTTCAGAACTCATTGGACGGCGCTTCACAGTGCAGATGGACAATGACCCGAAGCATACTGCGAAAGCAACCAAAGAGGTTTTTAAGGGAAAGAAGTGAAATGTTATGCAATGGCCAAGTCAATCACCTGACCTGAATCCGATTGAGCATGCATTTCACTTGCTGAAGACAAAACTGAAGGGAAAATGCCCCAAGAACAAGCAGGAACTGAAGACAGTTGCAGTAGAGGCCTGGCAGAGCATCACCAGGGATGAAACCCAGCATCTGGTGATGTCTGTGCATTCCAGACTTCAGGCTGTAATTGACTGCAAAAGATTTACAACCAAGTATTAAAAAGTGAAAGTTTGATTTATGATTGTCAATCTGTCCCAATACTTTTGGTCCCTTAAAAAGAGGGAGGCACATATACAAACTGTTGTAATTCCTACACCGTTCACCTGATTTGGATGTAAATACCCTCAAATTAAAGCTGAAAGTCTGCAGTTAAAGCACATCTTGTTCAATTCATTTCAAATCCATTGTGGTGGTGTGTAGAGCCAAAAATATTACAATTGTGTCAATGTCCCAATATTTATGGACCTGACTGTATGTGTATACATAAACGATGTCCGCTTTTACTCTCCTTTAAAAAATTGAATACAATATAATATTTCTTTTTTCTTTATTATCTTTTTTTATCTACAGTCACCAGTCTGTATCCCTGATCACTGTCAATGCCACTGTACTGCGCTGGTGACAGTATGTTAACCACTCCAGATCCGCGCTATTGCCAAAGTACGGCTCCAGCGCAGATCTGAAATGCCAGGATGACATCCAAGGACGTCGTCCCCTGTGCACGCTCATCGCGCGCCCCCTGATGCACCGGCCGATGTCTTTTAGCAGCCTAAGAACGGGGAACCGCCAATGTAAACACGGCGGTTCCCCGTTCTGTGACAGGGGACATACCAGATCTACTGATCCTGGGATCAGTTAGATCTGTTATGTCCCGGCCAGCCCTGCCCCCCCCAAAGTTAGAACACACCCAGGGAACATATTTAACCCCTTCACTGCCCCCTGCAGGTTAACCCCTTCACTGCCAATGACATTTAGACAGTAATTAGTGGATATTTAAATTTCTGATCGCTGTATAAATGTCATTGGTACCAAAAATGTGTAAAAAATGTCCGTCATTTCTGCGGCAATATCGCAGTCCCGATAAAAATCGCAGATCGCCGCCATTACTAGTAAAAAAAAATAAAAATAATAAAAACGCCATAAATCAATTCCCAGTTTGTAGACGCGATAACTTTTGCGCAAACCAATCAATATACGCCGATTGCGATTTTTTTTTACCAAAAATATGTGGAAGAATATATATCGGCCAAAACTGATGAATAATTTTTTTTAATGGATTTGTACTTTAGCAAAAAGTAAAAAATATTGTTCTTTTTTGCAAAATTGTCGCTCATTTTTTGTTTATAGCGGCGATCAGAAATGATGTAGGGGTGATCAAATACCACCAAAAGAAAGCTCTATTTGTGGGGAAAAAAGGACGCTAATTTTATTTGGGTACAACGTCGCACGACCGCTCAATTGTCATTCAAAATGCGACAGCGCTGAAAGCCAAAAATTGGTCTGGGCAGGAGGGGGGTTTAAGTGCCCAGTAAGGAAGGGGTTAAAGAAAAAATATGTGAAAAAAATGTTATTTCATTTCTTAAGTTTCCAATTTGCTTGAGGTGATTTAGCCGTATTAGTGCAATTGTGCCAGAGAACATGGACAGTATTACGCTTCCAAAAAATTCTGACAAAAAATGACCAATACAAAAACGTGTGATGCCTCCTACAAAATACCTCAGATTGTCTACTTTCCAGAAAGGGATCATTTGGGGGATATTTGTACACTCCCAGTATATACAGTACATACCATAGTTTGCAGACGTTATAACTTTCACACAAACCAATTAATATACACTTTTTTTTAACAAAATCATGTAGCAGAATACATTTAAGCCTACATTTATGATAACATTTGATTTTGTTGGATATTTTACAGAAAGTAGAAAATACTGGGTTTTTTTTTAATATGTTGGGTTTTTTCATTTATATAGCAAAAAAGCAAAAAAAAAAACAGTGATGATCAAATACCATCAACAGAAATCTCTACTTGTATGAAAAAAAAAAATGATATCAACTTCATTTGCGTACAGTGTTGTATGACGTAATTGCCAGTTAAAGTAGCACAGTGCTGGTCTGGTCATGAAGGGGGTAAAACTTTCCGGAGGCCAAGTGGTTAATAGTGTTAATTTCGTCAATGAAAACATTTTTGTCACAATTTTCGTCAGTGGCTTTTTTATAGTGACGAAAACTAAGCGAAAAGTACACCACTTTTTTGTCCACTGAAGAAAACTATGACGAAAATCAATTCTGTTTTCGTTAATGAACCAAAACTAAGCGAAAAGGTTAAGAAGGGATATTTGTCTTTGTGAACTACCAGTTTACACGGAACTCCATGCTTAGCATTTAGCAATAGGGAGGTGCATCTTTCACAGCATCTGCTTTCCGTTCTCACTGAGCCTGGGCTATGAGCGTCTGGACAGCACATCCCCGCCCCTCAGGGGCGTTGCTAGGTGGGAAAAAGACCAGGGACTTTAGTCAGAGGAAACAAAATAATGGGCGTAGTTTGAATGAGGCATGGCTCAAAGAGGGTGTGGTTTGAGTCTGAGATGAACGAGGGATGGAGCAAGGAAGAAAGAGATAGGGAGAGAAGGAGAGAGATGAGAAGGAAGGAAAGAAAGAGGGATGGAGGAACAGCAGGCCCAGATTCTACACCACAATAGCAATATGTGTATTCCAGAAAATGTAACAATCAGCAGATAAAGATACTCCAAACACCTGGTGTTAGCGCTTCAATCATCCCGGCACCATGGTTGGTATGGTGTCAGTATGATTAAAACACATTATTTCTATTATTACATTGTAATATAAAATGAAATCATTCAACTCACAATAATGCAGAATCAGTGGGAGCCCTGAACATGTCACTTGCCACGTCACCTGCCACCAGATGCCATCAGGTGTCAACAGCAGAGTCCCTCCTTCCATCAGGTGTCCCCAGTGGAGTCCCTCCTTCCATCAGGTGTCCCCAACGGAGTCCCTCCTTCCATCAGGTGTCCCCAGCGGAGTCCCTCCTTACATCACAGGTGCCCCCAGCCAGAGGAGTCCCTCCTTACATCACAGGTGTCCCCAGCCACCGGAGTCCCTCCTTACATCACAGGTGTCCCTAGTGGAGTCCCTCCTTACATCACAGGTGTTCCCAGCCAGCGGAGTCCCTCCTTACGTCACAGGTGTCCCCAGCCAGAGGACTCCTTCCTTAAATCACAGGTGTCCCCAGCGCAGTCCCTCCTTACATCACAGGTGTCCCCAGCCAGCGGAGTCCCTCCTTACATCACAGGTATCCCCAGCGGAGTGTCTCCTTACATCCCAGGTGTCCCCAGCCAACGGAGTCCCTCCTTACATTTCAGGTGTCCCCAGCCAGTGGAGTCTTTCCTTACATCACAGGTGCCCCCAGCCAGCAGAGTCCCTCCTTACATCACAGGTGTCCCCAGCCAGCAGAGTCCCTCCTTACAATCACAGGTGTCTCCAGCAGAGTCTCTGCCACCTTTACAGAAGCCATCACCAGCTCTCCTGTAACAAGTCCCTCACCAAGGGGAACAAACAAAAGGTGAAGCAGGCTGGGTGGCTGCCAATAGAAATGGAGCTGCCGTCAACCCCTTCGCCCCATGGCCTGCTGCCGGTCTGTGGGTGTTGGTGGCAGCTCAACTTCTATTGGCAGCCACTCTGCCGGCTCCGCCTCTTGTTTGTTCCCCTTGGCGAGTGACCGTGCGCCAGGAAAGCTGATCTTTTGCAAAATGGTGGCGGAGACCATCACCAGTGCCGCCCGGACCTCTAGTGGCCGCTCTGGCGATTCTCCGGCCAGCGCTCTGGGCTAATAATAAATTTCAGCATGCCCGAGACCCGGAGCTTTTCGGGGGGCACTCGGGGCTCCAGCCTCCCCAGCCCCCCCTTCCCAACACCTCTGCCCCCTCCACATGAATGGGAAAGGCTGGATCTTCTCTCCCTCCCTGTACCCACCCCTCCCTTCGTGTAGACCGTAGGATGCGTGGGGGGGTTTCAATCAAGCAGCCGAAATATGAAGCCACTGAGCGAGTGAGCAGTTCAGCACTGATACCGTACTCTCCCACTTATCCTTCAAACCCTTCCTGCCATCTCTCCCCCTCCTCCTCTTTCTTATGTTGTCCCCCAGCAGAACCTTTCCTTAGCTTTCTTTCTTCAGGCTATAATAGTACTATGTGCATTTAAGTGGGCTCACCATGCCATTACCTTGAGGGACTGGCATTTAGGAGGTTAAAACAGGCAGCAAGGAAATGTGATATCACCACTTCGCTGGAGTGACAGTGCCTGCTGTAAGTGTGAACAGCCCTTTGGGTTCACACTGGTATGCTGTGGTTTGGTCGCAGTGGTGGTGTACTCGCAGTTTCCTGCATGTCACTCCTGTTTATAGCTGCAGCCCCATAGACAACTATTAGGTTGCACATTTTCTAAACGCGCACCAAAAGTCCTGCATGCTGCATCTTTGGTGCGCTTTCAGAAAACCCTACAAAATGTGCAACCTAAATGATTTTAGTCTACTATAATGTAGGGCATCTAAATTGTACTGCAGATTTAGTTGACTAAAACTCAAACAATTGCAGATGATTAAAATAGGACTAAAACTAAAACTAAATTGAAATTTGCTGCCAAAATTAACACTGGTGGTTAAACTCCCCAGGCTAAATAAAATCTGAATCTGCTCACTGTCTTCACAGCACACAAATGCTACTTTTACTTGCACCCACATTGTATGCAGGGCTCAGGAGTGTATAATGCACAGGCCACTGCACAGAATACAACCGAAAATGACCCTGTCCTGCCAGTACAAATCCCCCCTAAGCCCATATTCCCCACAGTACAAATCTCAAGCAAGAGCCCCAATTTTCCACCAGTACAGATTTTCCCACAGCCCTGAATTCACCCCAACACCTGAGTATAGACCCTCCCTCCCAGCCTAATCCCCCAGTAAAGATACCCTTAATACTGACAACTCCAATACAGACTCTCTTCAGTACAGAGCCCTCCAATACAGATACCCCTAGTGCAGACACCTCCCCATCTCAGGTCCCTATCCAGACCTAACCCCCAGTACAGCCTCCCCTTTGCCTATGATACTAGAGCTACAGTGCTGTTTCTGCCTGTTGGACAGAAACATAAAAAAGAATGTCTGGCAGCGGGCTGGCGCCCCAAATGGTGCAAACTTTGTAGCACATCTAACTTTAAGGCCTCATACACACGGACGTTTTTTGACGCCGGCGTTTTCTGGCATTTTTTGCAGCTCTCCATGTTAGTCAATGGCCCCATAAAAACGTCTGCGTTTTTGAGCTGTAGATGACGTCGGTGTTAGTGAGCTGAAACTAGAACCCACAGCCATCGCGTTCTGAGGCTGTAACGTTTTGGCATTTTTTGACGCCGACGCCACAATATGCCAACAAACGCCACCTAATATTATACCGGCGTTTTCCAGCGTTTTTTGACGCCGACGTTTTTAGGTTAAAAAATAGCAGAGGGATGATTTTTTAAATAAATACGCCTATTGACGCCGACGCTCACTAACGCTCAAAAACGCCGATGCAAAACGCCGACTTTTTTTCCTTGACGTCGGGCCCGACGTTTTGTTTATTTTTTTAGAAACGTCCGTGTGCATGAGGCCTAAAACTTGCCCAGTTTTAGCCATGAACATCCAGTTTTGAGCATCACTTGTAGTTACTATTGTTTGCTATTTTTCAACATAGGGCAATAGTCTGCATCTCAGGCAACTCAGGCAATCTGATACATATACTCTCACAAGGAGAATTTCCAACTTGTTGGGAGCAGTGAAAAGGATCACGTTACCCTCTGTCACTATGAGGTTTATTTACCAAATTAAAATAGTCTGTTCACTTTGCAATGGAAGTTGCACTTTGTATGGAAATTTTCCCCAGAGCTTAGTAAATGTAGTAACATTTCACTTTGCAAAGAATATCCAATTGCATACAAGCAAAATAAAAACAAATATAATTTTTGTTTGCTTATGATTGGATGATGGAAGTGAGAGTTTCACCTCATTCATTAAAGTAGAAGCCCATGCCAACATTAAAATCCCTGCATCTACTGGCATCCATGATCTAACACTAACCTATCTAGCCCTGTAAAGAAGAAATCAGTATACATACCTTTTTTGAAGCCGCTCTGACCCAATCCCATGCTGAGCTGTCATCTGCTGTTTCACTGTGGAGGCGGGTGCAGAGGACACATCCTACAACGGAAGCCCCATAGTAACTTAATGGGTGATGTCACTCCCCATTCATTTCACAGCCGTTGTTGGCTGTGTCCTCTGCAGAGTTTCTGCCGCTGGAGATTGGGTCGGATCAGCTTCAAAAAGGTATGTATAGTGATTTCTCCTTTACAAGGCTAGATAGGTTAGTGTTAGATCGTGGATGCCAGTAGATGCAGCGATTTTAGTTTTAGGCTGGACTTTCCTTTCAAAGTGAACAACCTATTTGCCTTTAAAAAATCAACCCCAATGAGTCAAGTTTTACAGTTTTACAGAAGCCCCAAAGTAACTTAATGGGTGATGTCACTCCACATTAATTTCACAGCCGTTGTTGTCCTGGTGCTCATACAGCTTTTTATAGTATGGGAAAATGCCAAGAAGGTTTTCAGATATTTTGCCACTCCTCACACACGGCTAACTATGGGGGCACACATTGGAAAGGGAAAATGGACAGCGCTGGTGGGAATTCAAGAAAAGGAGGTAAGGGGCTTCTCTGTGCAATATTAGTACACAGAGCAGGTAAGTATAAACTTCTTTTTTATTTTAACTAAAAGACAAAAAAAAGGGTTTTGCAATCTCTTTAAATCACCGTGCTCAGAATTATAATGGGGTATCTACAACTCCCACTAAATAATGAAAAACGAAATTGCTTTTCAATACTAATCAATAAGGTGCATGAATCTATGTAAGCAAATATGTGCAAATATACAAATAGGATATTACTTAGTTGTGCAAATATGCAAAATATCGTGCAACAAAATACATAAAGTGCAATCCAAATAGTGCAAAAATACAGGTAAAGTGCAAAAAATGCTACACAATAGTAAAACATTTTTGAGAGATATTTGAAGTGCCAGTCAAATAGTCCAAACAAATATTCATACATTGTGCAAAAAATCAAAATAATGTCCAATATTAAAAATTCTGAACAAAAATCTTCACCAGAACCCCACCGAGTGCGCCCACCACAGCGTGAATCCTTCACCACTCTCTCTAGATAGAACTCGCAAAAGTAAATGGCTGGTAAGGTTATAAACCAGCAATTGAGCTCAATCTCACCCCACGGCCATCCAATCTTTCCTCAATCAGAGTCTCATCTTATAGGTCTCACCATCCAGCATATAAAATTGAACAGAAGGAAGGAGGCTTCCCATAGTGTAAAAACATTCAGCAGACTTTTATTTTTTTTAAAAAACAGCTGTTCCACTCACATGTTATAAGTAGAGTTGAGCGAACCCGGACTGTAAAGTTCGGGTCCGTACCGAACTTTGGGGTGTCCGGGACCCGGACCCGGACCCGGACTTTTCAAAAAAAGTCCGGGTTC
>BLSH010404923.1:186446-197645 GCA_018402905.1 Glandirana rugosa
TAACGACGTGCAAATGTCAAACGTGTTCTCGTGGACCTACAAGGTGTCATCATGACCGTTTTATAAGACACATCTCAACTCGCTTGTGGACCTTCAAGCCCAAGACGACCAGGCAGGCTTGAAGCCCTGTTTCAGGCCCAGGCCCAGGCCTGCCTTGGGCTTGCTAGCGTGCCTGTTGCTTGGGGTAACTTTAGTTACCCCTGGGCTTGAAAATCCGTGTTTTTACCGACATCCTTTCAGGACCTTTCGGGGTCTCCCGACGTTTTCCTTCATTTTACCCCCATTCCCATCCCGTTCGCGGGATGTTTTTTTACCCCTGTCCCTTTATTGAAATTTATAAAAATTTTGTCCGTGCGATCGTTCGGGTTCCGTCCGGACCCGGACCCGGACTTTGTCCCGAAGTTCGGACGGACCAGCAGAACCCGAACTTCCAGGTGTTCGCTCAACTCTACACAGAATATTTTGCCAGTACTACTGTGGAACATCCAGGTGCTCTTGTGCAAACTGTAAACGTGCAGCAATGTTTTTTTTGGACATCAGTGGCTTCCTCTGTGGTATCCTCCCATGAAATACATTCTTGTTTAGTGTTTTACGTATCGTAGATTCGCTAACAGGGATGTTAGCATATGCCAGAGACTTTTGTAAGCCTTTAGCTGACACTCTAGGATTCTTCTTCACCTCAATGAGCAGTCTGCGCTGTGCTCTTGCAGTCATCTTTACAGGGCGGCCACTCCTAGTGAGAGTAGCAGCAGTGCTGAACTTTCTCCATTTATAGACAATTTGTCTTACCATGGACTGATGAACAGCAAGGCTTTTGGAGATACTTTTATAACCCTTTCCAGCTTTATGCAAGTCAACAATTCTTAATCGTATGTCTTGTGAGAGCTCTTTTGTGCGAGGCATCATTCTCATCAGGCAATGCTTCTTGTGAAAAGCAAATCCAGAACTGGTGTGTGTTTTTTATAGGGCAGGGCAGCTGTAACCAACACCTCCAATCTCATCTCATTGATTGGACTCCAGTTGGCTGACACCTCACTCCAATTAGCTCTTGGAGATGTCATTAGTCTCCGGTTCACATACTTTTTCCACCTGCACTGTGAATGTTTACATGGTGTGTTCAATAAAAACATGGTAACATTTAAGGTGTGTTATTAGTTTAAGCAGACTGTGATTGTGTATTGTTGTGACTTAGATGAAGATCAGATCACATTTTATGACCAATTTGTGCAGAAATCCATATCATTCCAAAGAGTTCACATACTTTTTCTTGCAACTGTATAAGATGCAGGCACTCCCTATAATACTACCCCAGACATTCTTCACAAAACTCAAAGTCATTTGCAGGCAATTTCTCTGGAAAAGTAAATGCCCAAGGATTAGTTGAGAGAAACTAGTATTGCCGATGATAAAGGAAGGTATCGGTCTCCCTGACTTCCACCGCTATTACATTGCCACCCACCTAGCCCGAGTTGTGGATTGGAACATCCACTACCAGTGTAAGAAGTGGGTCCAAATAAAGCACCTCCCCTTGAAGCCAAATTTAGGAGACGCACCCTGGCACCCCAGAAAACACATACCAACAGAACTCCTCTCTCACCCGCTCATAGGCCAGACACTAAACACCTTCTATAGGGCGTGCAAGCTCTACGCTGTTTCTGACAGAGGGAGTCCCATTGCCCCTTTGAGAGGCAATCCAGACTTCCCACCAGGCCTGTCAGGTATCCTTTTAAAAGATGAATGGCCACATGACCAAATCCAAGCCAGACAATTCTTTTACAAGAGCAAATTCATACAATACAAAGCCTTGACTGAACAATCTAAAACTTCCAAGTTCCCAATCTGGATATATTTTCAGATTAAACATTTTTTGGACCACCCTAGATGCCGAGGAAACTACTCAAAGCCAATGACTCAATTTGAATCACTTTGTGCAAGCACTTCTCCGCAGAGCAATGTCATATTGGTGATATACGCGGGCCTGTTTCAGGGGGGCAGCTCTGTCATGCATTCCACCCACCAATACTGGGAGGAAACAATAGAGAAAGATCTAGATGAGACTACTTGAGATCGGGTCCACTTACTTAATCATAAAAGCTCATTAAATGTGAATGTCCAAGAGAATGGATATAAAATATTCACCAGATGGTACAAAACACCCGAATCACTACATAAAATGATGCCATCCATCCCCAACTTATGTTGGCGATGTGAGAAAGATGCGGGCTCCCCGCTCCACATCTGGTGGTCCTGTCCTGCGATCACACCCTTCTGGCGTAAGGTCCATAACCTTATGAGTGAATTATCTTCCCTGCCACTGGAATTCTCTCCATCTCAATACCTTCTGCACTTGAGTGATACTCCTGGGAATAAATATCGCAAATCCATAGTTGTCCCCATGATCACGCAGCTCGTCTTTGCATACCACTTCCCTGGAAATCCACTAAACCCCCCTCCCTAAAAGAATGGGTCTCCAAACTTAACTCCATAAGTGAACTAGAGGAACTGATTCACATATCGAAGGATCAAATTGACTCGTATACCAATACCTGGGACCCTTGTCTGAAATTTATGCGTCCCCAAACTTACCACAACATCTTGCCATCCTGACGTTGTAGAGATACAGTACTCTATATTTTTACTTCATATACTGACTCCATCAGTTCCTAACTGCAAAAGTCTTCACCCTACTAGTGCTACTCCGGCCTTTTAACTTGACATGAGCTTACTTCTTTTTCCCTCTCCTAAGGCTCTTTGGAACCCCCCTTTTCTCTCCACTCCTTCAACCCCCACCCCCCCTTTTTTTTTCTTTTCTCTCCCTATTACTCCCACATTCCATGGGAGTCCCAGGAAAGGGAGAATGGGAATGAGACACTAGGCGCAAGCCACGTCTTTTCCTCGCTCCCCCTGACCATAGGGACTCACGACCTCATTGGCGTCTTATTCCTCCCACAAGGAATTTGGAAATACCCTTTCATCCGCTCCCGAATACTGAGTTGAGGGTACACATTAGGACCAAAGAGAGAATTAGACTAGTCAACATTTCATATACCCCGTGTTTTCAGTACACAAGGAAGAAGCCCTCCATGCACTCAGTTCGCTCTGAAGTTCTCAATATGTTGTAAGGCAAAGCTCCCCTCTTAACTCAGCTTCTTGCTGCTAGCCATATAAACGGTCATGTCCTTCTGCTACATGAGTCTCTATGTTAAACTGTATAGTCCTATACCAGATATGTACTTATAAGCTGTCCTCTTATGTTTGGTATTCTGTATTTTGAAAATGTCTCAATAAAATCTTTTAAACAAAAAAAAAAATCAGCCTGGTTTTATCTCAGTTGACGGAGAACTTGTCAGACGTTATCATGCTGAGAACAGAAGAACGGAGCAGGAGAAAGCCACGGGACTTAGTGCTTTGAAGAGAGATAAGAAAACACTGCAGATTTATGTGCGCGGCTCTAATTTCATGAATCGGGTTTACACCCACTTTAAGCAATATATGGGCCATATAAGTGATCATTTAAAAATGCATGAATTTCTATGGTTTTATGTATTCAAACATACAATGGTTTTTTTTTTGTTGTTGTTTATTTTTTACTTTATTTTCATTTTAGACATTGTAATACTAAATGGGACCAAATCATTTTTTGCAGCGCTAATGATTGCCTTTTATATTTTATAGTGTGCATAACTTTCATCTGCAGTTTTTATCCTTTTCCTAAATTTGGAAACCCATTGCCTAAATTTTTCTTTTTACCTTACATATAACACTGTGGTTGTATGTAAGTAGGCAGTTTGAAATACAAGCAAAATTTTCCATTACCAAATTCTGTATGATCTTCTGGGTTTCCAGCCCTGTCACTGCTGTGTGAAGGAAATCCAATGGTAAGATAAAGAGTGTTAGAAAAGGTTGATCTACAAATCAATGGATGAGACAGCTTTCATCAACCCATTCCAAAGGTAGCAACTCGACAGGTTATTGCTATTCCTCCTCCACAGTGTTTCACACCATTAGGTCTTTGTTGTGAAAGTGCTTCGGTTGTATCTTCTTGCAGAGACTCTGAACATGATGGTGCTGACCTGTGGGTCAACTGCTTCAAGCTCTGAGTTCATTAAATAAAGTCTGAACACAGCAGTTCCACTTACAGTCCCCCAATGCAGGTAGGGTATATATGCTTAAGAATGAGTGCTGTACATGCTAGAAGAAAAATAAAAAGGTAAAGCTGTTTATTAAGACATTGATAAGAAAGCACTGCTGTGCAATTGTAAAGAGATTTGCATTATTTTCAGTGGATGAACAAGACCATAGCAGGTCCCATGTGCAAAGACTGCAAACATAAAACCTACAATTTTCAAGTCAGATACTGTACTTGTTAACTGGTCCCCCTACCGATTACTTTGAAGCTGAAATCCAGTTTAATACAAAAACTGTTCCAGTTCTTTATTCAACAAAAAGACCATAAATAAACATATGTATACATGTAAGATCTTCTAAACAATAGGAACAAGGGGACAGGGGGAAGACCCCTTCATTGTTTTGTTGCAACTTCATTGCTCAGTCAGTTGGTGGAGGAGACCTAGTGAACAAGAAACAAAGTGATGTCACTGACCTAGCTATGCTGTGTCTCATAACTATCAAGATCACAAGAGCAGCTAAACAGAACTACACATATGTGAGAAGGTATGGTAGTTCACATATGTATTTTAGCTTTACATTTAGCTGTTTACCTTTAATATATGTGTTCTGGATAACTGCAGTAGTCTTAGAGTTAATCTACAAACCTGCAATGCACCCTAACTTATATCAATATTTATGATACCCCCTTATTTCCTCTTTAGAGATGCTCCCTTTACATAAGCTCATAAATCTGTTTACCTACCATAACTGCATATTTTATATGTGTTAGACCAGGTGGTTGAGCCATATAAAGTTTAAAACACAACTAGGGAGCACATGTTCACATTTAACATGGCATGTCAAGTTGAAAGACGCTACCGCTTGTCAAACCCAGCCATTGAAGTCAATAAGGCTCTACTGCAACCACAAGCCAAATACTTGGCTTGCTATTGCAGTGCATTAGACCTATTGTAAATTTCTGTTTGGCAAAAAAAAAAAAAAAAAAACAGGCATTTAATAAGTAGCAGGCTTGTCTCCTGAATGCCTGAAAGAGGCTGCTTAGCTGCATTCTGAAAAGCAATCCACAATGGCTGGACACACTTTGTTCTTTTGGTCTTTTAGGAGCTTGCCAGCACTTTGACATCATCAGAGGCATAAGCACACCACTTCTGCATTTGATTACTTAATTACAGTAATCAGGAGACAGATCTGGGAACAGGAAGAGCTGTCCAGTGATAGCTTTCCCCCTCTAACAATATGATGGTTACCTTACAAACACCCATTGATGTGAAATTAATAAAAAAAAAGGCCTAGGCAAAATAGTGAACATTCATATGAAAATTCAAATCAGAAAATACTTCAAAAGTCTGTTTGCTTTTAACATTCAATTTTGGATTAAATTGACTTTCCTGAATGAAAATCACATCACTGTTAGAAATTTGTTCATCTGGGGAAAAAAATCCATCCTGCTCCTGCATATTTTCTCATCAATGCAGTTGAAATGAATGCCAATTTGACCCCACTTACGATAAGAAAAATGAGCTAACATTCTGAACATGAAAATATTACTAGTGTATGGGCAGTGTATGGCCAACTTAACTTTTTTCAGAGTTTAAGGATAAGTTTAAGGATAAGTTCTACAAGGTGGATTTGTAGGCACATAATAGTTGCTAAATTATTACATTTTTCACTTGGTAAAACTTTATCTTAACCATGCAATCATGTAAATGGAAGCTCCCATCATAGCAGGGTGTTAAAGGTATATTGCAGATTCATTTGTCTGAGTATAAAGTGTACCTCATTAGTAATTTACCCTTATAGATTTTTGTGTCTGCTTGAAAGTTCTTTATTCACCTGTTAGATTCAGTAGAAAAAAGTATACTGTTCCTCCTGAAAACAAGATAAATGCCCACATGTCCATCAGACAAAAAAATATTTCTTATATTTGGATACACATAACGGAATAGAACTATATAGTTCACACAGGGGTGACCTGTCAGGGGACTTGTCAGCCTGACAAGTTGTGCTCCATTCAGTACAATGGTAATAGGAGTGACTCAAAGCGCTCCAACTTAGAAAAAGGTTCCTGTACTACTTGGGGACGACTTCGGAGCAACTTGCATTAACTTCTATACAAAAGTCGTTTTGCAAGCCCCGCTGAAGTCGCACTGTATGGGGTGGCTTCATAGTCGGGTGAGAGTCAGGCGACTTTGAAGCCATCCCAGTGTGAACTGGCACTAACACTATTCTTCTAATGTAAGATCTGGCAAAAAGTTAATTGTGCTTAATCATTTATCGCCCATAATTTGTAAAAATACCATTATCCACTTAATCATAGAGCTGCTTTAAAGTGTACTTAACAACTGGCATAGAATAATATTGTGCCGGTAGTACTTGTTGGCTATGTCTTCTTTATTTCAACCCACTTCCTGAAATCACTTCTATAAAGAGCTTCATGCACTTAAGACTTTACCCACAGTTAAAAGCCACTGTCAGTCTCTCTCTCTCTTTCTACCACAGGCCCCCATCTTGATAGCACTGTCTGTTAGTCTCTCCTTCCCTCACCTCCAAGCCTCTGTCTGCTGTCAGACAGATTAACTGGGTATGCTGCCCCTACTACCCCAACAGTATTGGAAAGATGGTGTCACCAGTGCTGCATTATCAAGTGTGGAAAGTAGAGTTGAACTGATGCTGGTAAAAAAGTCACAAAATTTCAGGGTGCTTTAACTTATGGTAAAAGTATCAACGAAGAAAAAGGGGTTTTAGATGCTCGCCCCTAAAGCTAGCAATTTTTGGTGTCATACTATTGCAATTATTATGTCCAATGGGCCACTTTGGAAGAACATGAGAACTGGTGCCAACATTTCTGTTTATTGAGGACCTAGGCAACATTTTTTTTTTTATTGCGCACCTTAGATAATTGTTTTAATATGTTGCAAGCGCCATATTTTGATGTACAAAAGATGGTTGATGAAATATCATACTTATATGTTTAGACAGCCTCTGAAATGACAGAGGTTTTACATCTGCCTTGGGCATTTTAGTGAGTGATATATGTCATGGGGCTTAAACTTAAATGCTGGCTATAAAACTCACAAAAACTTATGAAAGAACTTTAATAATATTCATAATCTAAAGTCATTAAATATATTTTTTTCACTATTTTGGGACATATAAACATATCAACATTCTCCAAAGTATTTCATTTCTAGAAAGGTAGTGCTAACACGGTGCTGAATTTGAGAAGCACTGCTTAATAAAAATAATTTGTAGCATAGTTTTGTGCTATGCCGCTTGTATCTGTATTAATGAATGGTTTATTATAGCAAAAGAAAACCCATGCCCTTCCTCTTATTTATGTTGGCTGATGAATCACGAGGCCTCAAAGTGTGACATGATCTGCCAGCCAAAAGGACAGTATTAATGGAAGCGAACACACTTGTGCTTTATGTGCACAACTTTTCTAGCAGCCAGAAAACACCATGCCTCAAATCTCTTGTCACACTGCCCGGCTACATCTGTCTTACATAAACAAAGTCAGGTCTGAGTTTAGGGCTTCCAGGGAATGGCTTAGAAGCTGAGAATTGGCCCTGCCATTAAACACACCTTTTGTTGCAGCTACTGCTCATGTAGAATATATTTTAGTTCTTAACCTAGTATGTTCAAAAAAATAAAAAACATTTAAATATTTGTAATCAGATACTTATAACGATTGTATTCCTGTTATGCAGCCTTCTATCTACTCGCAGGTGAAGCTATAGATGGGTCCAGCTGGACACTCATTCTTGCAGTTGTGCACAATTTTCACATTATATAGCAACAGCGTACTATGTACTTACAGGATTCAGGGTCTGTACACACACACATTGCTGCTAGCAGAGCAGGGCTTCATTTTTCCCTACTCCTCTGGTTACCAGCCCTAGGTGTGATGATATGGGGAACAAACTGTCTTTTTCATTTTGTGACAAGTTTGAAGCGCAAACATATTGAACAAGAACAAACTGTTTTTTTTTTCAGTCTCTGGCCAAAATGTCAATGTAACTTGTGAGATTCTAAAGCTAGCTAGGTGACTGGGGTAGAAGTGAATGGCACAAGACTTTTGTCTCAGGAGGGCCAGAGATACAAATCCAGCCCTGTGGCCAGGACAGTCTATTTGTCGCCTGTCCATGTGTATAATATTTGATGTAATACAACACCAGTATGCATTAAAGTGATTGTAAAGGCTCACTATTTTTTTATTTAAATAAAAAACATGTTATACTCACCTCCTCTGTGCAGTTGGATTTGCACAGAGCAGCCTGGACTCTCCTCTTCTCGGCTCCCTCTTTGCTGCTCCTGGCCCCTCCCTCCTTCGAGTGCCCCCCTCAGCCAGCAGCTCTCTATGGGGGCACCCAAGCCAAGTCAGAGCTCCATGTATCCATTCAGACACGGAGACCCGACCTGGCCCCGTCCCCTCTCTCCCCTGATTGGCTGACAGACTTTGATTGCCCAAGGAGCCAATCACACCGCTGCTGTGTTTCAGCCAATCAGGAGAAGTGTACTGGACGGCTGAGGGGATTGTGGACATCGCTGGAGAGAGAGTGATTAGAAGGGTGCTGGGGAGGCTGCTACACACAGAAGGTTTTTTTTATCTTAATGCATAGAATGCATTAAGATAAAAAACCTTCTGCCTTTACAACTCTTTTAAGGAGGATCCAAAACTGTCGAAACTGTGGCCCAAAAAAAAGGCAAAGGATGATTCATCAGTTTATCGTATGGTCTGTCTGCAGCTGATTGTTTTCTGTTTGCTGACTTAAGCCTAGTACACACCACTCTCTGGGTTAAACAAAAAAAAAACTGACAGCTCCGGTCAGAGACACTGTACAATTCGATGTTAGTACCGCGATACCGCTGTTTTATTATGTTTTGACAGGGGATCCCTGCCCCCCCTCCCCCGGAATACTCCGGTCAGTGCTCTCAGCCATTGGCTGAGAAAACTGATTGGGAGTCGGTTGGCTACTGGTCTTTCAGCATGCCATACACACAGGCCAAATGTCGGCTGTTTTTTATTGAAACGGCTGATCTAGCTCAGCGTTTATCCTGTGCGTAAGGGGCTTTACCATGTCCTTGCTCCACACTGTGTCTTCGTGTGGAGACAGTTATCTTGGTTGAGGAACAGTCTTTGTTTCTTCATGTATGAGCTGACCCCTTGGAGATCTGGTAACTGGTAGGTGAGTATTAAAAAAGAATAAGGAGAGGTTCAGAAAGTACACATTTACAGAATGGATAAAGAGATATGCAAGTCCAGCTGATGTAGCTTCTTCTCCATAAGAACAATGAGAATCACAGTACCAACATCACCACATTTCATGAGACTAGCAGCCATAGGCATCAGTGCCTTAGATATCATTACACTGTTGTCCAAGCTACCAAGGTTTTTCTCCCTTGACTCCCCTGTGGATGAACCCTAAGCTGCCCCATTTTCTTTCATTCACAGAACCCTATCTAATCTTAGGCAAAACTTACATTTTCTAGGTTACAGCTTGGAAACAACTTACATTTCTAGGAGCTCCCTATAACATAGCGAATCTTTACTTTTTGAGTTCTGGTCCACTTCAAGAACACTTGCCGGTCACAGCTTGCTCTTTAGTGAGAATACTTTTGCAAGGACTACTGCCTGCCAATGTATTAGGATAATTAATATATTGGATATGTATATAGTCCTCAGTTTTGTGAATTCTACAAGTGATAGTTATGGTATAAATCTAAAATTTAAATGACAGTGTTACCACATTAAAACGGTATTAAACCCCAAACCAAAAATGTAATATATTGCAGCTAACAATCATTAGATGTGGTGGCTGCTTTAGATTTCTTTGCTAGGCTCTTTTTCCCTCTGTTTTTATCTGGTGATCTGGCTAGTAACACAACTCCTGTATTAGAGTGAAGGAGCACAGGGGCACCTTAGGGCAGCAGCATTATCAGTCTGGGGGGGGGGGAGGGGAGTGTTAGATATATTTGAAGCCATACTCCAGCTCACACCACAGTTATACAAGCAGTTACAGCATGTTTTTACATTGAGGATAAATGTTTTACATGAATAAATAAAAGCTGACCATTGTAATTTTCACTATCAGTGGAAAATGGTTTGTCTCAACACTCTAAACTGCTACATTTGCAGGAGAGCTTGTTATTTTTAAAAAATGACAGACTTACTGGCTGGATCACCATGTAAAGAAAGGGAAAGAAAAATAAAAAAGAAAATGAATACCATCACATCTAGGTATAGGTAAGCTGCAATATAATAAATATTTGCTCTCGGGTTTAATATCATTTTAAGGTTTTTCCTATAGAACTATGAATAGGCTTGGCTTACATTGCTATATTAGTTTATTAAAAGATTAGTTAGTCCACCAAAAACAAGTGTATGCTTGGGTAGAAGTCATTGATTCATATTTCACACCAGCTCTGAAACCCTTTCCTGTCCTAAGTTGGCAGCCTCACCCATCAGCACTTGCCACACCAAAACAATAAATCCTTTTATGTCATATATTTCTTTTCACCTTACTGAGAAATCAGCAGGTTTATATCCCAATATATATCCCTAAGAGAAATAAGAAGCCAGTACACAATTCACCCTCCTGGTGTCCATCCATATTTTTTGTGTAGAATGACCTTTTCATTTAATATTTTCTCTGTTCTAGAAATGGGCAATACTGTGTAATAATTCTTTTCTATTTATAATACCCCAGGCTATATTTCAGGTTAGAGAACAGGCATGTTGTCTTTGTAACATAGTACGTTTTATAAATCTTACTTACAAATGCCGTGTTCCCTGTGGAATTGAACGTCTGCAGTTTTCTATATTTTTACCAAAGGTGTCAAAATCTGCTAGAGTGAATGCCTTTAAGAGAGAGCATTTTTGTAGCCAAATGCATTGCCAAAGTTTGCCTGATTTACATTCGGGAGGATATGAGTCACACATCTTTGTTCCACTGCACATCATAGCTGAATCCTGCATGCACATCAGCTTTCAGTCACCCCAGGATACTAGCGGCTTGACTGAATCCATCAGAACGAAACTTTTACTTGCTGTTCTATAAATCAGAC
>BLSH010404923.1:220785-231794 GCA_018402905.1 Glandirana rugosa
GTGTTGACCTGGTGTGATAACTTCTGGAGTTACAGAATCAAGAATTTCCCGTTATTTTTTGTGTCATTCTTAGTTCAAATGTTGTCCTTTCCTGGATAGTTCTGAAATCCCCTTTAAGAACTAAGACATTGAGGTCTTCAATAGTGTGGTCCAGTTGTGATAAGTGATGTCCCACAGGTGTGCAGAAACTGTCTTCTTTATGTTCCTTGATGGAATGTCTGTGTAAATTCATCCTTGTTTGCAACTTCTGACCTGTTTCCCCAACATAAGATCCTTTCCTGCACCTTTTGCATTGAATGAGGTACACATTATGATTATGATTGATCTGGTTGCACAGTTTGCAGTGTTTTTTATTGCAGGGTTTGCTGCCATTATTCGTGACTTCATAATCAGAGTGAAGTTTCCTACTGATAAATTTGCATATTGGGGTGCCATTTTACTTCCCATAGCAGTACTGATACGCTGGAGATAGATGCCATTGTTAAAAGTGAAGTAGTTGTGTGTAAGAATGAATTTGATGAGCTGTGTAACATCCTCATCAGTGTATTTGTCGTTTGGTGAGGATAATACGAATCTGTGACATGCGGCCAACCCATTATTGTGAGGTTACTGTACAGAGATTCTACATCCATAGTGACTAGAAATGTATTTGGTGGTAATTGTTGTAAATTGTTGAGCCTGTTCAGAATATCAGTGGTGTATTGTAGGAAACTTGCAGTGTTCACGACTAACGGTTTTAACATATTTTCTACAAGGCATCTTTACACAGCATGTAGAAGTCTCCAATTTCTGGATTATCTGGAATCGCATTGATAAGTTCTCAATGTAGGTGGCTTGCCATTGTTGTAATGAGACCTTTTAATTGCTTGGTAAAATCCTGGGTCAAATCATAATCCAGTTTTCTGTAGTAAGTAGTATTTGCCAGCTGCCTCTATTCAGAATTTATCAATGCGATTCCGGATAATCCAGAAATTGGAGACTTCTACATGCTGCCTGAGATTCACAAGCCAGGAAATCCAGGCAGACCCATCATAACAGGTATGAATACACTTACCGAACATATCTCAAGACTTGTAGAAAATATGTTAAAACCATTAGTCATGAACACTGCGAGTTTCCTGCAAGACACCACTGATTTTATGAACAGGCTCAACAATTTACAACAATTACCACCAAATGCATTTCTAGTCACTATGGATGTAGAATCTCTGTACATTAACAACCCTCACAAGGCTGGGTTGGCCGCATGTCACAGATTTGCATCATCCTCACCAAACGACAAATACACTGCTGAGGATGTTACACAGCACATCAAATTCATTCTTACACACAACTACTTCACTTTCAACAATGACATCTATCTCCAGTGTATGGGTACTGCTATGGGAAGTAAAATAGCACCCCAATATGCAAATTTATTTAAGGCTGACCCGGAGGATAAATTCCTGAACACCATACAACATAAGCCATACAGATATTATCGCTATATTGATGATATCTTTATGATATGGACTGAAGGTGAAGAAAATCTAAAACAGTTTTTCTCATTGATCAACACCTTTCACCCATCTATCAAACTAAAAATGGATTATTCAAACACTCATGTCAACTTCCTAGACACTACAGTATACATCAGGGATGACAAGCTTCACACTTCAATATACAGAAAAGCTCCTGACCGATGCAGTTATCTCCATAGTTCCAGTTTTCACCCTCAACACACTAAATGGCCTTCATACACAGCCAGGCCATCAGATACCACCAAATATGTGCAGACCCAGAGGACAGAGATAAACATCTCAGAACACTGACAGACTCCTTCTATAAGAAAGGGTACGAAGACAAAACCATCAACAACAGCATAAACACGGCCTTGAAAACCCGAAGAGAAAATCACCTCCAATACAAACACTAATAAGTCACCAGGACCAGGTGGCTTACACCCGAGGGTCCTTAAGGAACTTAACCAAGTTATTACCAGACCCTTGTACCTAATCTTTAAGAGCAGTTTTCTGACTGGTGCAATACCAGCTGATTAGAGGAAAGCCAATGTAGTACCAATATATAAAAAAGGACCAAGATATATCCCTAGGAACTACAGACCAGTTAGCTTACCATTGTTAGTCCTATCAGGGACTCTGTAGAGGCTGGGGAAGGGGCATATTGCTGGATATTACTCACTGTGCCCATTGAGTGGAGTATGGTGGATGAGATAGGCCCAGCCGCAGTGCTGCAGAGTCCAGTAGCTTAGTGAGGTCCCTGCGTGCTGAGCCTCCTGACATCGGGCATTTTCCCGGGAGTTCCCCGGGTCAGATGGTGACTTCAATGTGGCCGATTGGGTGCTCCGAGGGCTGCGGTGGGTGTTAGAAGGCCGGAGTTGTGTGGAGCTCTGAGATCATGCCGCCATCTTGGATTTCTCCACGCATGCGCCTGAATATATGCAATTTAGCTTCAAGCTCTGTGCAAACTTCTGGGAACAGCTGTGAAGCAATTACCTGAGCAGAGCCAGAGGATGTACACATAGTTGTTTTGGCAATAAGATAAATGTTAATGTGTTGCAGTCTTATAAATTCATACCTGCTTGCAAATTTAAAAGAAAGGTCATTTAAAACAACATTTAATTCTAAAATGTCTAACATATACAGTATATATATATATATATATATATATATATATAGTACCAATATATAAAAAAGGACCAAGATATATCCCTGGGAACTACAAACCAGTTAGCTTAACATCAATAATTTGCAAGCTCTTGGAGGGAATAATTATGGATTATATACAAGATTATTGTAATGAGAACAGTATCATTAGCGGTAATCAACATGGTTTCATGAAGGATCGTTCTTGCCAAGCCAATCTATTAACCTTCTATGAGGAGGTGAGCTGCCATCTAGATAAGGGAAGGTCTGTAGACGAGGTGTATCTGGATTTTGCAAAAGCATTTTATACAGTTCCCCATAAACGTTTACTGTACAAACTAAGGTCCCTCAACATGGATCAAAGGGTGAGCACCTAGATCGAAAACTGGCTACAGGGGTGAGTCCAGAAGGTGGTGATAAATGGGGAGTACTCAGAATGGTCTGGCGTAGAAAGTGGGGTTCCCCAAGGTTCCGTCCTGGGACCAATCCTATTCAATTTATTCATAAACTATTTGGAGGATGGGGTGAACAGCTCAATCTCAATATTTGCGGATAATACCAAGCTAAGCAGAGCAATAAATTCTCCACAGGATGTGGAAACCTTGCAAGAAGATCTGAATAAATTAATGGGGTGGGCAAACAAGTGGCAAATGAGATTAAACATAGAAAAATGTAAGATAATGCACTTGGGTACCAAGAACATGAACACAAACTACTCGCTAGGGGGAGAGCCTCTAGGGGACTCTAGGATGGAAAAAGACCTAAGGGTCCTAGTAGTGAACAGGCTCAGCAGTGGCATGCAATGCCAAGCTGCTGCAAGCAAAGCTAACAAAGTGTTGGCATGCATCAAAAAAGGATCAACTCCAGGGATAAAGCAATAATTCTCCTGCTATACAAGTCTCTGATGAGGCCGCACCTGGAATATGCCGTCCAGTTCTTGGCACCAGTCCTCAGGAAAGATGTCCCGATATTGGAAAGGGTTCAGAGAAGGGCAACAAAGCTAATTAAGGGATTGGAGGACCTTATTTATGAGGAAAGATTACAAGCATTGAACTTATTCTCTCTGGAGAAGAGACGCTTGAGAGGGGATATGATTTCAATGTACAAATACTGTACTGGTGACCCCACAATAGGGACAAAACTATTCCACGCAAGGGAGTACACAAAGACACGCGGCCACTCACTAAAAATAGAAGAAAGGCAGTTTAACCTTAAAATGCATAGAGATTTCTTTACGGTAAGAGCAGTGAGGATGTGGAATTCTCTTCCACAATCAGTAGTTTCTGCTGGGAGTATAGATAATTTCAAAAAACTATTAGATGCACACCTAAGGGACCACAACATTGAGGGATATACAATGTAATACTGACATAAAAAACACACATAGGTTGGACTTGATGGACTTGTGTCTTTTTTCAACCTCACTGACTATGTAACTATGTAACAAAGAGAAAAAAAAAAAATAACCGTGTACCTCTAGTCACTACATACAACCCAGCACTAGAAGGGATAAAAAAGATAATCAAAGATTTACAACCCATTATAACAGAGGATAGAATTATTCCTACAACCCCCAATATTGGCTTTCAGACAACCACCTGACCTTAGACATAAACTAATCAGCAGGAAACTTCACTGATTATGAAGTCACGAATAATGGAAGCAAACCCAGCAATAAAAAAATGCTGCAAACTGTGCAATCAGGTCAATCAATCTAGAAGTGTCAAACACACAAATGGAACCTTCAATATCATGGGATCATATAGCTGTACCTCTAGTAATGTTGTGTACCTCATTCAATGCAAAAGGTGCAGGAAAGGATCTTATGTTGGGGAAACAGGCAGAAGTTGCAAACAAGGATGAATTTACACAGACATTCCATCAAGGAACATAAAGAAGACAGTTTCTACACACCTGTGGGACATCACTTCTCACAACAGGACCACACTATTGAAGATCTAAATGTCTTAGTTCTTAAAGGGAATTTCAGAACTATCTAGGAAAGGAAAATGTTTGAACTAAGAATGATACTTCTTTTTGACACAAAAAATAACGGCTTAAATTTGGATATAGGTTTCCTTACCCATTACACTACAGTTTTATGACCCCCTCTGTCACCCCCCCCCCCCCCAGTCTATAGCTCTCCCTCTATCTTATTTCAGTGACCCTGATGCTATTCCCATATAATCAGCCCAGGGTACCCAGAGAGATTCAAATTTCTGCGTTGTGTTTAGGATACGGCTGACTAGTTTCTCTTGCATCATGATCCAGGAAATTTTACGTTTTGCCGCTTCAAACTAGACCTTGGGTTTTTTCCATGCCTTGGCAATTGTCACCTTGGCCCCCAGGAAGATGAAGTGGATCAGCCTTTGGGCGTGTTTTGAGGCGTTGGGAATGTCTGCATTCAGTAAAGCTATAGTTGGGGATCTGGGAAAATGAGCCCCCATAACCTTTTGGATCAATTTGAAAATTTTGGACCAGAACGGTCTGATTCTGGGGCACTCCCACCAGATGTGGGCCATAGAGCCCCTCAGATGGCAATCTCTGAAGCACAGCGAGGTTGCTGCGCTAAAGATTTGGGAGAGCCCTACTGCTTGCTATGTGCCATTTGCCAGGTCCCATTGGAATTGTAAGACATTTTCCCAAGCCTTCATGTATGGTAATTTGTCGGACAAGCGGGCTAGTGAGTGGTAGATAATGGAAATGCCCCCTCTCTGAGCGCCTGGCTGGCCACACCAATGTTCGTAGTGAGTAATCCCTAGGGGTTTGGGTTGGAAGTCCAGGGCGAGAGAAGGAAGTGCCTGATCTGGTGTAGTCTGAACCGCTCGTTCGGTGGCATTTCCAGGTTGCTCACACAGTGGTCAAAGGAGAGAGGGCCCCTGTGGGTGAGGAAATGACCTATTCGGTACAGTCTCTTGTCCATCCACCATTTAAATGCTTTGATATTGAGCCCTGGGGGGAAGTCTGGATTGTGAAACAGATGCTTCAGTGGGCAGATTTCAGAGAGAAGAAGGACTGGGGATTGTTGGACGTGGTCCCAGTTTGCCAGTTCTTAAGAGCGCACCGGTGAGAGAATCGAGGGGCGCTGCTTATGAGGAACCCAAAGGAGGAAGTCTAGAGTATATGAAGGGACAGCTTGTCTCTCTATTTGGATCCAGTCTGGTTTTTCCACAGTGGTGTAAACTAGTGACAGTTGGGCCAGCCTAGTTGCTTAGTAATACCAAATACTCCTTTTTAATTTGTGATGCGATTTGTATGATTTTTCCACCTTATAGTGGCCTTGTGGGCCGCCCAAAGCGTTTCAGGGGAGATTTCCACACTATTGTTGAGAGTGAAGTATTCTTTCAAGGCACTGTCAATTTGAGCTTTTTGGACTGGGTCATTTAAGATGGATTCATTGAGGAGCCAGTTTTGGAAGGAGGGGGTTGGGTTCGGTCTGCCTAGATTGAGAGTCACAATGGCATGGTCAGAACAAACTGTGTCCAGAATCTTGGCCGAAATGGAGGTGGGAATGATGTTGGGAGAGACTAAGAGGTGGTCTATATGGGCATATGATTGTTGTGGGTGTGAAAAATGGGTAAAGTCTCTTTTTGGGTGGGTTTAGTTCAATCCATATGTTAACTAGTCCTTGGCTATAGAGGTATTTTGCGTTTTTAAGGCTGGCTTTGGTGGGACGGGTCAATTGGGATGTTTTCAACCTTCTTTTTGTCTAGGCTTTGGTCAAAAGCTGTATTAGAGTCACCGCCGAAGATGATGGTGCCCTCCAGTAAAGGGCCTACCATGTTCAGTAGCTTTCGGAAGAAGGGCACCTGTTTTTTATTCGGGACGTAGTAAGCCACCAGGGAGTACAAATGTCCTTCTATCGTGCCCTTGACCAAAGTGAATCTTCCCTCTGTGATCTGATAGCCAGGTAAAGTTACAATGCTTCGAGACAAGGATTGTCGTCCCTCTAGTCTTATTAGGGGCATTGGCCAAGAAAAAGAGTGGATACTGGGTGGGGAGGAAGTTGGGACTGTACCGAGAAGGGAAATGGGTCTCTTGGACCATAATGATATCTAAATTGAGGGATTTGTAGTGGTCAGACAGTTTCCTTCTCTTAATCGTGGAGTTCATGTCCTGAGCGATATGTGTGGCCACACTAAGGTGGGGGTATTGTGAGAATAGCTAGCCATAGGATGTCAAAGAGGAGGCAAGAGCATTAGAACCATCACTTACCCATCAAAGTCTGTCTGGGTCGAGCAAACGAGTAACTTGGGTGGGCTGGGGGTCCTGGTTCGGTTGGTGAGGAGAGATGTTCTGCTGGTGGTTGACTGAAAGAGAAAGCAAGAATAGAGAGAAGGAAGTAGTAGAGTAACATAGAATTCTTAGGGCGGTCTCCATAGAGACAGCCGGAAAGTGGCAGGAGAAATCGCCCGCCAGGTTCCGGGCCAAACAAAATCGAGCCCCTTTTGAGGGGCAGAATCCCTATCCCACGGACTCGGGTATACTGGGCTCGGGGGGTAGGCGAGTGCACGTGGGACCCGCCCTAGGTCCCGCCATCCCACAACTGCAAAAATAACATAAACGCTATAAGCCAAGAAAACATCATAGCTTGCAAACTCTGAGATCCTGAATATGTTGCTGGGCTGGTCTTCACCCCACTCCAGGGAGACGACCAGCTCAGGACAATGCAAGAAGATGAAAAGAGAAAAAGTAACTGACCACCCCCAAAGTCTTAAGGAGCCATGACCAACCCCAATTACTGAGGCTATGGGTCGGGATACTAGGGCCCCCCCCATTAAAGGTGTTAGCTAGGGGTGAGGGGAAAGGAGGAGTCTTAGAGTGTAGCTCAGCAGTGTTCGGGGTAAAGTCTTTGAGGGGATTTTATAGTGCCCTGCTGCTCTTGAGCTTCGGGTGTCTCTTTCATTGCGGTAGGGATCTCATCTCCTGGTCAGAAGGAGCAAGAAAGTCTCGTTGCAAGGAGCAAATCCAGGCAAAACTTCAGCATCATGCCCCTGTAACTTGGAGGCAAGTTCAAACTGGAAACCAGGAAAACAAGTCTGAAACTGTCTAAGGTGAACAGGGAACCAGGGGAAATGGGAAGTCCAAGGTCACCCAGGGGTAGAAAGTGGCAAGGCCCCGACAAGTACAGTTAAGGGGGTCTTATGTCTTTTGCTCTCTTTGTTTTAGCCTGGGACCACAGAGGGGTAACTGGGCTGGAGGGTTGGGGTCTTTTGGAGGAACTCCCCGAGGGGATGGTGCAGTCCATGGCGACTTCTTGTATGATAATTTTGAGGTCAAGTAGGAGTTTTTTGCCCTCCAGAAAGTTGGAGAAGGAGAGAATTTGGCTGCGAAAGGGAAGGCCTACCAATATTTTATGTTTTTCTGTGAAAGGGCCAAAAGAAGGGGTTTGAGGGCTCTACGTCTTTGGATTGTAGATGGTGAGATATCTGTAAAAATTTGGATCTGGTGACCCTGGCAACACAATTGTGTGTTGTTGCGCGAAAGTTTCAGGACTTCTTTCTTAATGGCGTAAATTTTAAACAGTGTAAATTTGCTGTCCTCTCAAACTAACTCAACACACAACCATTAATGTCTAAACCGCTAGCAACAAAAGTGAGTAAACCCCTAAGTGAAAATGTCCAAAGTGGGCTCAAAGTGTCAACATTTTGTGTAGCCTCCATTATTTTCCAGCACTGCCTTAACCCTCTTGGGCATGGAGTTCACCAGAGCTTCACAGGTTGCCACTGGAGTCCTCTTCCACTCCTCCATGACGACATCATGGAGCTGGTGGATGTTAGAGACATTGCGTTCCTCCACCTTCCATTTGAGAATGCTTTACAGATGCTCAATAGGGTTTGGGTCTGGAGACATGCTTGGCCAGTCCATCACCTTTACCCTAAGCTTCTTTAGCAAGGCAGTGGTCATCTTGGAGGTGTGTTTGGGGTCATTATCATGTTGGAATACTGCCCTGCGAGCCTGTCTCCGAAGGGAGGGGATTACTATTATTATACAGGATTTATATAGCACTAACAGTTTACTCATCACTTTACAATATAAAAGGGGGACAATACAGGTATAATACAATAGAATACAAAAGGATTAAGAGGGCCCTGCTCAGAAGAGCTTACAATCTAATTAGGTGGTACAAAAGGTTGTAACTGTGGGGAATGAGCTGATGGAAGTGGTAAAAGATTAGTTGGAGGTATGATAGGCTTCCCTGAAGAGATGTGTTTTCAGGGATCGCCTGAAGGCAGCTAGAGCAGGAGATAAATGGACAGGTTGAGGTAGAGAGTTCCAGAGGATGGGAGAGGCTCTGGAGAAGTCCTGGAGACGAGCATGGGAGGAGGGGACAAGGGAGCTTGAGAGTAGGAGGTCTTGAGAAGAGCGGAGAGGACGATTTGGGTGATATTTGGAGACAAGATTGGTGATGTAGCTCAGGGCAGAGTTGTGGATGGCTTTGTATGTTGTGGTTAGTATTTACAATTTTATTTGCTGGGCAAATGGGAGCCAATGTAGGGATTGGTGGAGAGGGGTGGCAGACACTGAGCGGTTGGTAAGGTAGATAAGTCTGGCAGCAGCATTCATGATAGACTGAAGAGGGGATAGCCTATGGAGAGGTAGGCCAATGAGAAGGGAATTGCAATAGTCAAGGCGAGAAATAACAAGGGAGTGAATGAGGAGCTTGGTGGTTTCATTTGTTAGAAAGGGGCGTATTTTAGAGATGTTACGGAGGTGAAGTCTACAAGCTTTCCACAGGAATTAAATTTGGGGCTGAAAGGACAGGTCAGAGTCTAGGATTACACCTAGTACCCTGGCATGAGGGGAGGGTTTGATGGCTGCATTATTGATTTTGATAGAAAAGTCATGGAGGGGGCATGGGCAGAGGGGAATATTACTAGCTCGGTTTTAGAGAGATTTAATTTAAGGAAGTGGTGTAATATCCATGATGATATGTCAGTTAGCAAGTTAGTAATGCAAGAGGAGACTGAAGGAGTGAGGTGAGGAGTAGACAGATAGATTTGGGTGTCATTGGCATATAAGTGATATTGGAAGCCGTGGGCGGTTATCAAGTGACCAAGGGAGGAGGTGTAGATAGAGAAGAGAAGGGGTTCAAGAACAGAGGCTTGGGGTACCCCTACAGAAAGGGGCAATGGAGAGGAGGAGACAGAGTGGTAGGTAACACTGAAGGAGCGCTGTGATAGGTAGGAGGAGAACCAAGATAGAGCAGAGTCTTGGAGGCCAAGGGAACAGAGTTTAGAATAGTATAGAATAGTGGCCATTGGTTTTGGCAGTTAGTAAATCGTTAGTGAGTTTTAGTAAGGTGGTTTCCGTGGAGTGCTGCGAGCGAAAGCCAGACTGTAGGGGGTCAAGAAGGTTATTTTCACAGAGGTAGGAGCTAATATGGCTGTAGACTAAGCGTTGTAGAAGCTTAGAGGTGAATGGAAGCAATGAGATGGGTCTTAAGTTGTTCAGGTTGGTAGGGTCCAGTGAGGGCTTTTTAAGTATGGGAGTGATCTGTGCATGTTTTAGAGGGGAGGGGAAGGTGCCACTAGAGAGGGAGAGATTGAAGATGTGAGTGAGGGAGCATAAGATAGAATAAGAGGGCGACCGTAGTAGTTGTGAGGGAACAGGATCCAGGGGACAATTGGTTAGGTGGGCATCTGAGAGAAGTTTTGTAACCTCTTCAGTAGTAGCCAGTTCAAAAGAGGAGAGTGTTGACTGTGCTGTTAGGCAAGGTATGTTGGATGGGGAAGATGTACGCACAGTGGGGGTGTCCTCGCGTATTGCATCAATCTTGTCTTTGAAGTGCTTGGCAATCTCTTGGGCAGTGATTGAGTTAGTGGGTAGAGGCGGTGGGGGACGAAGCAGAGATTTAAAGGTTGAGAAGAGCCGACGGGGACTGGGTGACAAGATATTAATAATAGAGGCAAAGTAGGTTTGTTTGGCAGCGTGGAGGCAGGAATTGTATCTTAGGAGGACAGATTTATATAGGGTGAAGTCCTGCAGGCATTTTGTTTTATGCCACAGACTTTCAAGAACACGGCAATGTCTCTTGAGATTTCTAGTGTTGTCAGTTTGTCAGGGTTGTAATGGTCGGGGCTTGATTCTGCATGTAGTTAGAGGAGCAAGCAGTGGCGGCTGGTGAAGTTTTAAGATGGTGGGGCGCCAGACCCTGCCCTTCCTTTTTGCCCCATCCCACTTCTTAGAAGCCACACCCCTTATAGGCTCCACCCACTCTGTACACAATGTACAGTATAACTCAGCTGTCAGTCTTAATTCTCAATAAAATATTACTGGCTCATTCATCCATTAAATCCCAAAGGTAAAGCATTACATGAGCTGTGAGGTCTGCACAGGAACCCAGCACAGACTGGCATTATG
>BLSH010404923.1:240165-265695 GCA_018402905.1 Glandirana rugosa
ATTTTGTATTTAGTTTACTTTTTCCTTTCACTATAGTTCATTTTTTATCACTCCTGTCACTTATCCAAGTACTTAGAGGTTCACTTATTTTCAGGTACATTTATTTCAGGTTACACTGACCACTACTTTATTATTAGGAACTAGTTTACACTTTCCCTACGGTCTGTACGTGGTGTCACGGGGTTTACGCTCTTCTTGGAGGTGGTGTCTACCAACTCGAGAATGGTCTAAAGGACCTGGAGAATTAATGTCCTCCAGATTTCGCGAACACACCTAGTTCCGATGGTGTTTCGGCACGACCACACAACAACAATCCCCCCCGTGGGAGAGAGAGGAAACCTTGAGGGTGCCCCCCCTAACAACAACACACCAGCACGGCTTTGTGGTAGCCTTGATCCACACAAGCGCTTTAGACCTCCTGTAATTAAGAGGTCCAGGAAATCTGGTAAGAGCTCAACCATCTGTGGTGGAGGTTCTTCTCGCATTTGGGGCACTGTGGTGCATGTCTGGCATCCCTTTCACATTTGATCAAGGATTATTATTTCATCACCAGTCACATTGGACTTTATTTACATGGACTTTTATTCACTTGGAGATTCATGAACCTATTCACTGTCCTCACTATTTTTTACTTGATATCACTTTCCTTTTTCATTTGATTTATGTTTTATACACAAGCGCAGCTTTTTTTCATGTTTTGTTTTATTTGGGTGTAGGAGTCACACTTTATTGTTGCAGCTGTGTTATATATTGAATTGTATACTAGGGTTAGCGCAGTTTTCTCATTTACATCCCCAAAGCATGTTATTTAAAGGTTTTGTGTATTTTTAATATTGCCCTTTAAGTTGAATTAAAAGACTCTCTACCCGCTGATAGGTATTTTAAATGTTGAATTTTTTTTTGCAATGGTACATGTCCCTCATGTCCTGCTACTCATGCTCTTTTTAACAAAAGTTTGAAAAGGCCAAAAAAATAATAAGATTCGACTCCCAAAGAAATTTAATGAGGTTCTGTGCTATGTTTGGGTTTAGCTGACTTTTTTCTGGGTTGGAGAAATCTCCTTCAAAATGTGTTCGGTTCACTCATCCCTACACCTTAGTGATAACCAAGAGCATTGCTTGGGTTCAGAATTCAATGTAAAAATATCATTCAGAGTTGCATTTTGAATAGCACTTCATATGTGAATAATACTTGTGATTAAGAAAAGGAAGAGGAGAAAGGATGTTAAAACATTGGTTCACTGATTCTACCACTTTTTGTGAATCCAGAAATGCTCTGGTCTGAGAATGTCTGGGTTCATGTCTGTTAGATTCTGGCCAGCAGCCAGAAATGTAAACACACTGAGTACTGTTAAAGCTCAGTTTGTTTAAAAGCAGTTCAGGAGAGACAGCCACCTAATGTCTCTAAAAACAGGTAAAGAATTTTATCACATAATAGCTTGTCAGTCCCCTTGTGATAGAAATAAAGTTAAGTGAAAGAAAAATCGAATTATTATAATAAATAATAATAATACATAAAACAAGATTGCAAAAGTTAAGTGGCGTGCTGCTGTTTCCAAGCTTTTTGGATCCTGCCTGTCCACCTGTAATTTAGTGAGTGCATTGGAGTAGGACTGTTGCGCATTGCAGTTTGTCAGAGACACTGGGGATCCAGAGATCAGCCAGGACTGGAGAATACCTAATAATGGACTAATACCCTTTGGAGGTATTCCTGGGCTGATAATTAGAGATAGATAGGAACATTTTAATGCTATTGTTCATGTTGAACTGTATGGCCAAGACTTTTAAGTAAAGTTGCATCAACTGTTCTGAGCCTGGTCTGAAGTTATTCAAAGGGGTGCATGATCATTCTGGCGTATGAAAGAGCACGGTCAGTAAAGCACATGTGGGGTATAAAGCAAAGCCACTACAAATGGTCTACACAGCTTCATACTCTGATGTGTGGGACTCCTTCAAACTATGTCAGGGCCAATCTAAAATCTCGCATTAACAGACTGAAAGCCACTGCTGCTGAGACCTCTAATAAAGCGATGGAGGAGCTCTCCTCTGCTGAACGCCAATATGAGACAGATTCTTCTCCTGATCGAGCTTCTGTCCTCAAGATGCAAACCAGAGTGGTAAATCAACTGCAATACTAGATATCTAGATGTAAACTTTTCTTCTCTAAACAAAAACTATTTGAGCAAGAGGAAAGAGCAGGAAAATATGGTGCATAGCGAAGATAGACCCCCTGTGGTTATTTCACTGAGATTCCCTAGGGGAGATGATTACTTAGCCCGTTAAAGTAACAGCTGTATTTGGGGATTTTTCTTAGCTTATTGTATATATCTACTACCTCAAATGGCACAGAACCAATAGATGTCTTCTTAGAGGGTTTTACCTTCCCGCAACTGACACCTGATCAGGTTAATATACTTGAAGCGCCACTCACGACTGATGAGATTGCAACAGCGATAGCCAGCTTTGCTAGGTCCAAGTCACCAGGCTTCCGATGGGTTACCCATCAAATTCTATTATTCAATACAGTGAAATACTTATCCCTAAATTACTAGCCCTATATACCCACATTTTTGACACCTCGACATTGCCTATCTCTATGAGGGAAGCAATTATAGTACTTATACCCAAACCCAGCAAGAATCCAGGACTCCCTGAATCTTACCACCCTATTTCTTTACTTCATGTTGACATCAAAATCCTCGCTAAAATATTGGCCATACGCCTTAATTAGGTTATTTTATCCCTGGTACATGAGAATCAGGCAGGTTTTATGCCCAGACGAAATACCTCCTTTAATCTTAGGAAACTATTTACAAACCTGCAAGTCCATCATGAGAATGTTGGCATGAGGGTAGTGGTGACATTGGACACAGCTAAGGCATTCGATTCAGTGGAGTGGTGTTATTGGGGAAATGTCTAGCAAAATACGGCTTTGGCCCTAGGTTTCTCAAATAGTTCCAAATGCTTTATCAGGCTCCAGTGGCCAAGACAGTGGCTAATGGCTGGCAGTCAGAACCTTTTGAACTTACTAGAGGCATGAGACATGGTTGTCCTCTCTCCCCACTGCTCTACGCTCTTGCAGCAGAACCCCTTGCGATATCCATCCGATCCAATCCCTCGATCCAAGGTCTAAATATAGGGGAGCTCATAGAAAAAAATCAGCATGTAAGCTGATGACACATTGCTCTACCTAGCAAATCCTTCCCTCAGCGAGGCATTGCAAACAATAGAACATTTCAGATCTTTTTCTGGATTGAAAATCGATTGGGAAAAATCACAAATTTTACCCATTGACTGTTTCCCTACAAATGAGTCACAGGCCCATCTACCTCTGCAACGGGTGAACACTAACAAATATATGTAACTAGGTTACCAGCCGACTATATCTCTCTTAATATAGAACTATTATTTGCATTTATTAAATCCAAAATTCAAACTTGGGCCCGTCTACCTTTGGGAGTGAAGGGCAATATTAACTTAATTAAAATGATACTTCTTCCAAAAATGTTGTATATACACTATGGCACACTCCAGTATATTTGTCCCTTAAATATTTCAAATCCATAGAAGCTCTCCTCAAAACTTTTGTTTCAGGAAATAATAGACATAAGTTAGCCTGGCGAATTCTCAAAACCCATAGAGACTTAGGGGGCACAGCTTTACCAGACTTCAATTTATATTATATTGCATCTCAATTGTCCCAACTGTTCCACATTGACAAGATGAACAGGATTCATTTCAATACTCTTTTGAGTCCTAGTTGGGGACAATTGACCTCAGATCCACTCCATGCTATAGCGGTGGGAGGAGCTGGGAGTGCTGCCTTTGGGGGAGGTGCATAAATCTCTTTTATACCATTACAGACGGATATGGAATCTGGCCTCCACTAAGCTTGAAATTCTTACACATAATGATTTTATCCCCATCTGGCACAATAAATCCCTCCCCGAATCTTGACAGTGCCTGAACCTGAGACCTGGTGTAGAAAAGGGATCTTTTACTTAACCCACTTGCATACCTCTGGAACATTAAAAACATTTGATAGATGGAATTCACACTTCCTAACCATATGTTTTTTTAGATTTTTACAAGTCCGCCACACAGTTCAATTCCCCGAGTCGTTACCACAACCCCACCCCTAATCCTATAATGGAAGTGGTCAAAAGCACAGACCCCCAGAAATTGATATCAATATTTTACAATATGTTTCTCATTCCTTCTTCCAACAAACTAGCCTATGCTTTAAAACCACGATGGGAGGAAGACTTGGGGAATATGGAAAACGAGGTGTGGAGTGAAGCCCTGGACGCATGTAAAAGTGTATCACCTAAACTCTCTGACAGATTGACTCAGATCTATATTCTGTACTGTGCATATCTCACTGAAGGTAGCTAAATTTAACAGGGGGCAGCCCACCGCTTGCTTACTGTGTGCCCAAGTAACAGGTACATTCTATCATTTACTTTGGGACTGTCCGTACATACAGGGTGTCATGAAACCATAGTAAACATTCTGTCATGTAACCTAAGCATGCGCTCATGTCTTATTTGTTGCCTACCTTTGCTGCATGTGTCCAGTTAAAGGCCGGGACTCACTCACCTGTGAGCTTTAGCAGGCCCTCCTCAGCTGGCCTCCGCCCCGGGCCTTAATTGGTAACAGGATATAATCCTGGCAGTACAAGGCTGCATTGCTGATCAACGTTTGTCCATGTTTGGCTTGTGTCTGTGATTGTCTCCTTTAGTTGCTCTGAGTCTTATCCATGTTCTGATCCTTGGCTTGTCTGACTATTCCTTCCTGCCTGATACCTCGACCTTCGGCTTGTCTTTGCTTTCTCCTGTCTTCTGGTTGTCCTGACCCTTCGCTATTCTTCTGACTATTCTCACTGTTCCTGTGCTGCTGCTTCCCCTCTCCCACCTGGGGCGATTCGCACTCCAGTGGTACGCACCTGTCACCAGACCCCATTGGAGTTGTGACAGTTTGATCAGCCATGGACCCAGCTGATGTGCCGCTACCCGCAGATAATCTGCTGCAGGGCATACTCTGCAGACTGGAGACCCAGGAATCTGATCAGACCGAGGTGAAGGGATTCCTCCAGGACTTGGCCTCCCACTTTGAACAACTTCAGGCCTCCTTGGGAACCCCTGTGCAACAACCCCAACCACCACACAGCCGCAGCCACAAACTCCTTGCATTTACCGGCTCCGTCAGGGTACTCTGGGGACTCCAAGGCCTGCAGGGGGTTCCTTAGCCAGTGCACCATTCATTTTGATCTCCAGCCCAAAAACTTCCTGTCCGATCGGGCCAAGGTAGCCTATATTATATCTCTCCTGTCTGGGGAGGCATTAGCCTGAGCCACCCCCTTCTGGGATAATAATGATCAAGTGGTTTCTAGCTTGTCTGGCTTCTTGAAAATCTTTCGGAATATCTTTGAGGAACCAGGTCACGTCTCCTCAGCGGCCAGCGCCCTTTTACGTCTCCGTCAAGAGTCCACTTCTGTAGGACAATATGTGCTTCATTTTCATCCATTGTCTGCTGAGCTGAGCTGGAATAATGAGGCCTTAGTGGAAACCTTTTTACATGGCCTTTCTGACAAAGTAAAGGATGAATTAGCAGGGAGAACCATTCCCGCTGATCTGGACGGGGTCATCTCCTTGTGTGACCAGATCGACATCCATTTTCGGGAGAGGTCCCTAGAAAGAAAACGCCAGCACTTCCCAACCCTTAGGCAGTCTGAGCTCCCCTCTCTTCATATCGAGGAGCATCCCCTGCCAGCTGAGGAACCCATGCAGCTGGGCCAGACCAGGATATCTTCCGAGGAACATGCTAGGCGCAGAACTTTGGACCTGTGCCTCTATTGTGGGGGCAAAGGTAATTTTCGTGATAGTTGTTCACTTCGCCTAGGAAAACGCCCTGCTCCAATACATCTGGAAGGTGGAGTATTGGATCCAGAAGTATCAACCTAACCTCCTCGTCTTCTTGTTTCGGTGTCTTGTCGCTTCCTCTCATCCGGTCATGGTATATCTGGATTCCGGGGCTGCTAGCAATTTCATGGACTGGAGAACTGCATCTTCGTTGGGACTTAGCCTTTCGCCCCTCGCCACACCAGTGACGGTTTCGGCGATTGATGGCACTGTTCTCCCAGGGGGCCCTATCCGCTTCCAGACCCTCCCTGTTAAGATGTCAGTAGGAACACTCCACCAAGAGTGGATGTCCTTCTTTGTTTTGCCTAAGGCCTCAGCAGCCCCCATCGTACATGTCCTTCCTTGGTTACGGCTCTATTCTCCATACGTGGACTGGACTTCTGGGCAAATCGTGGCTTGGGGTCCCTCCTGTTCCTCTTCTTGCCTACTCAAGGTTCCCCCGAAAGTGGAACTTCCTGTTGCCACCACCTCTGTATCTCTTCTTCTTCCCAATGCGTGTAGCAAATTTTGGGATGTGCCCAGCAACAGTCAGGTTGATACGCTCTCTAGGTCATTTGGCACTCTGGATGAGCAGTCCATCTGTGTGCCTGAGCCTATCTGTCCAACCTCATGCGTCCTTACCCATTCTACCACCTTGGAGTCGAAAACTCCTCCAGGCAACACCTTCGTCCCCACTGAGTTAAGAGCTAAGATTTTCTGTTGGGGACATGATTCCAAGATGGCTTGTCATGTTTGTACCCAGTCTGACTCCTCCATGCAAGCTTCTGCTGGTCTTCACTTGTCCTTGCCCACTTCTAAGAAACCGTTAGTCCTCAAGAGCTCCTCTTGTCCTCCCCCTACCTCTGTTCTGGTCTCTGAGGATTATCAGAAGTATGAGGCTAGCCACATTCTGGATTCTCACCTCTGTAAAGGCATCCTTCAGTACCTCGTGCATTGGAGAGGGTTTGGTCCTGAGGAGAGGTCGTGGATTCCTGCATCTGAGGTATTTGCACCTCATCTTGTGGAAAGGTTTCATTCGAGGTTTTCCTCCATGCCTGGACCCAAGTGGGGGAGGGGGAGGCCTCATAAGAGGGGGGTACTGTCATGAAACCATAGTAAACATTCTGTCATGTAACCTAAGCATACATTCATGTCTTATCTGTTGTCTACCTTTGCTGCATGTGTCCAGTTAAAGGCCGGGCCTCCCTCACCTGTGAGCTTTAGTAGGCCCTCCTCAGCTGGCCTCTGCCCCAGGCCTTAATTGGTAACAACATATAAGGCTGCATTGTTGATCAACGTTTGTCCATGTTTGGCTTGTGTCTGTGATTGTCTCCTTTGGTTGCTCTGAGTCTTACCGTGTTCTGATCCTTGGCTTGTCTGACTATTCCTTCTTGCCTTGCCTCGACCTTTGGCTTGTCTTCGGTTTCTCCTGTCTTCTGGTTGTCCTGACCCTTCGATGTTCTTCTGATTATTCTCAATGTTCCTGTGCTGCTGCCTCCCCTCTCCCACCTGGGGCCAGTCGAGCGTGAGCTAGGGGACCCTGGGGGCTGCGACCTGGATCCAGTTGCAACCAAATCCATCCTCACCACTAGAGGCTCTGGTGAACACCCACTGGCTCTTAGATTCCGTGCCCTGGGGAAAGCTCCCTGAGTTTCAGTGTCCGTGCTCTAGGGAGCCCTCTTTCTGTATAAGCCGGTACTATTTAGCAGCAGTCAGCCATAGGTCCACAATCTTGCATGCACTTCGCAACCTTATCGTGCGCTTCGCACTTCTGCGGTGTGATTCACACTCCAGTGGTACGCACCTGTCACCAGATCCCATTGGAGTTGTGACACAGGGATTTTGGAAACAAATAGTGGAGTTCCTTTATGATACTATGGGCTCTTCCTTAACCCTAGACCCAAAGATATGCCTACTTGGGATATTTCCTGATACAGTTATTGAGTTTACCAACACTTTTTTACATGAAACCTTATTTTCTGCCTGAAAAACCATAGCTAGGCTTTGGATGAGGCAATCAGCCCCCAAATGTTCTGACTGGATATTGAAATTAACACTACATTACCTTATAAGAAGTTTATTTACATTAACAGAGGGTGCCCAACAAAGTACAACAAGATTTGGGACCGTTGGTTACAAGCATCAGAGACATGTACATAGCTTCATACCTTATGACCCTATTGGATAATGTTCAGTTGTAATGTACAAATTGACTTCACAGACTTGGTTCTCGATAGCAATAACAGTATCTTATGGACTGGAGAGTTTGGTTTTCGCCAAGCAAATATGTTTATATTAGACACATGTATTGTATATTCGGCAATTGTGTTGTACATTGAAAATTGTAATGAGCATTGTAAATTGTACATGTACATTTGGAAATAAAAATGTTTAATTAAAAACAAAACAAATGGTCTACACAGCAAGTCAAGCAGGAAGAGTAATGCAGTTGATATGGTTAACCAAGCACTAGTGCAATGTACATCGCAGCCAGTCATAAAGAGCGGTACCTGCTGCCTGTGATGGGTTCTCCAGTAGTGAGAGGGTCAGTGTTCTGGCTCCCTCACAAGTGATCCATTTCTCACAACAATCAGGACTGAACCCACGTTAGGGATAACCTTAGTCTGCCAACACGGTACAGGAAGGAAGCAGTTAAGTGCACGCATGTGGTTCATGCTATGTGCACGGCGGGACCACATTCTGTTACTGGGAGTGAGGTGACAGAGGTATGCTGGGCTTGTGGAGGGGGCATAGGGTTTAGCAGTGTCTCTCCTAAAAACTTAACATTATTATACAACGGTGTGTAGTGTCAAGAGACAGATCTTTTCAGAGGAACCCTGTCCTTTATTACTGCACACAGTTACACGGCTCATCTCTAAGTCAGGGAACTGCCTTAATGTTTGATTCCCACATGACTGCAGTCCCCGCCTGGTCCCAGGCATTGATGAGTGCGTGCACAGTGAATGGTACCCCCATGTGCAGGGTGAGTGGACCCGCCCCAAGCCTTTAACTTCTCTTTTTGAATTTATAAATGAAAGAACAAGCTGATAGTGTTAAGGTACCAGAAGACAGTGGTAATGATAATCTCCCAATTTAGCAGTTTACTACAGGGATGGGGGACAAATGTGATGTTAATGGTTACTTAATACCTAACCAGACAATGCCAGGCCACATATCTTGGGTAAAGTATAATATCAATAATGGATTTCTCTTAAGAAAATATGGGGCTGGGTCATCTGCTGCATAATGTTATATATTGACTATAACTCATAATTAGCTGTTAGATTTCTTCCATGATCACTTCCATGACATGTGGGCGGCACAGTGGTGTAGTGGATAGCACTTTCGCCTAGCAGCAAAAGGGTCACTGGTTCGAATCCCGACCACATCCTTACCTGCCTGGAGTTTGCATGTTCTCCCTGTGCATGTTCTCCTCCGGGCACTCCGGTTTCCTCCCACACTCCAAAGACATGCTGGTAGGTTAATTGGATCTTGTCTAAATTGGCCCTAGTATGTATGAATGTGAGTTAGGGTCCTTAGATTGTAAGCTCCTTGAGGGTAGGGACTGATGTGAATGTACAATGTATATGTAAAGCGCTGCGTAAACTGACGGCGCTATATAAGTACCTGAAATAAATAATAAGTAATAATAAAAATGTTTTGGTATTGTGTTACTATCTTGTCATCTGTTTACATCTTTCAACCCTCCAGTTGCTTCAGCGGTGTTCAATAAATGTTTCTGAATGCATTCTTTATTTTACAAGCACAGTATACAACAGTGCTGGCAATGATGGTATTTTGCTAAGCAGCTGAAAAGTATATTGAACAAGTAAAATCCTGTATTAGTTGATTACATTGTTAATGCCGTGCTTACGCTGGGACTCATGGGACAACTTCAAAATTAAAGAATATCATTGTAGGACTTGTATGTTAAAAGGTTTGTATCTTCCTAGAGGCTAACAAGGTACTGTAACTGAATCTGATAAGAATTGTGTTGTGCTTATGAGTGTCACATAACTCAGATCTTTCAATCTAATTTACTTTCTTGTGTCCCCTTCTAAACCTCATAATTTTGAAGTCTAATATTTCATGGAGGAAAGTCATTTAGAAAATATTCTTGAATTGTGCAAGTTCTCAGTGGACTACCAGTTGCTCATCTACTGCAAAGAGCTTCAATCCATCCAAAAATCATAATTTAGTTTTGGTGGAGTTTGGTTGGCTGAGTCAACCCTTACTTTGATTTATGTCTCCAATACAGTGAGCGCTCTCTGGCTAGGTTCTTCTGCAGGTGTGCAGACCCAGGAGATCCAACCAAAAGAGTCCCCAAACAGCGAAATAAAAATCCTTTTGCATAGTTTAACTCTCCAGGATCTTCCAAAAATGTAAATAATTAGATAGACTGACCTTGTAATGTGAAATCAAAAAGTAAGTAAACTGGAATAAAAGTTAACTTTCAGTATTTCTGCTCAAGCTGTGGTGGAAATTAGACAATTACATCTGCCTTTATATAACAGGCCATATTTCCTTCCCTGTACTGTAAGAGGTGTAACTATAAAAAGTCACTATATAGAAAGTGCCATCAGAGATACAGCTGATTCAAGAAACAAACATAAGCCATTTCCACATGCAATTCATAAAGCTAGTACTGCAAATGAAACATTTGAAAGTGAGCCAAACTCTTACATGAATACTTTAAAGTTTGTGAATAGTATGAAAAAATGCAAAAAGTCAGAGATAAACCAATATGATCTGTCAAGGAAATATATGCAAGTTGGAGCGTCTAGATTCTAGGTGTGAGCATACATTTATTTTGAATACAATAAAAATGCTGTTAAAGCCTTAGGTGCATACTTTATACATGTCTATTATGGGAAGGACAGAGGAGTATTGTGGCTTATAATTAAAAAGGGACAGAGTGCAAACATGCTGACTATAACTGAGTGAATATTGGAGGCCAGTCTCTATACTTCATTTAGCAGAGCAGACTACATTAATCACTCCACTACATTTGTTTCCCCATCATAAGAGGTATATGGTAAAAAGTGGTCCATAGAACTACCTACCAAATCACAACTGAATGCAGCATGTGTAGGGACAACATTGCCCTAAAAAAATATTTTTTTTTCCTTTTTGAGATATAACTCCTTGCCCCATAACTAGTGATGAACAAATCTAGTAAAGTTTGATTCATCTGGAGCCTGGCAAATCTGAACTTTGGCAAATTGCATTGAAACCTAAGGCATTGAATCATGATAGTCAATTGTGGCCCATGTTAGGGTTTATAAGCTATCTATTGTCAAAAAAAGGGATTGAAAGCCAGGAACTTTCATGAGGGATGTGTGAAAAGTTATATAAAAACACCAGTAAGCGCAAATCCCACACAACCTAAATCAATGTGGACACAGCCTGTATAAAAAACGACCAGTTCATGTACTTCCAGGGGTTGCAGCTCCTTCTCAGATCCACTGGGTGATTTTATAAAATCTGTAATAAAAGGAAGAGAGAGAGAGCGCACAGCCACCCTAGTGTAATTCTGTTTATTGTATATAAAAGAAAATAAAACCAGCAAATGTTACACTCACAAAGGGAGGGCCTGTACACAGCATGAAAAGATGATACTTCCTCTCCCGGCCAGTCCAATCGCCCGAGTCCCATGTCGGTGCTTTGAGGGACTAAGGCTCCCAGTTGCAGTGAGCCGCTGAACAACTCTACAAGCCATGCATGAGCCCGGGCCAGCTCTCAGTAGCGATGACTAATGGAGAGGAACAGTGTGAATGCCGTCTCCTGAGGTTGCTATGACTACATGTTTCGGAGGCATGGCCTCCTTCTTCAGGTCACCTTAGTGCCTCAGAAGCGCTGACACAGGGCTCGGACGATTGGACTGGCCGGGAGAGGAAGTATCATCTTTACATGCGGTGTACAAGCCCTCTCCCTTTGTGAGTGTAACCTTTGCTGTTTTTATTTTCTTTTATATACTGTATAATAAATGGTATTACACAAGGGCGGCCGTGCACCGTGAACAAGGGATGTGTGAAATTGGTAAAAAAAAAGTTTTTTATATGCCATGTAGTGGGGAAGGGGTCCTTTTCATACAGCTTTAAGTGTGACATGGACAATACACAAATCTTTTAAATTACAGGTTTGGGGGATGCCTTAAAGTGTTACTTCACCCACTGTCTGTATATGCAGAATAGCATGTTTGGTATACTCACTGTGGAACTTAAGGGGTTAATCCTTTGCATTGTGTAAAAAGGCTCTTTTATCCTGTATGGACAGATCATCCCCTGGAAAGAACATTTCCTTGTTGAGCTGAGCTTTTCAGGTCACATTATATTGACATCACACATTTGGGTGTGTATACAGATCCTAAAATGGCAGCCCAGTCCCTCCCTCCTCCTCCATGCCCAGTAACTAAAAAATGACACAGTGGGTGGGATATCACAGCTTGATTAATGGAAGATCCACCTCCCATAACAGCATGAGGACACAGGCTATAGTGGAAATCTCTTCCTACCTGAACCCTCAGCACTGGACAGACCCTGCCGTTTATCATGTGACCGTGGTTTACAGATCAGCCAAAGAGGTATATAGTGGCAGTATTTTAATGTAGAAAGAAGACTTATAAGCTGTGGGCACTGCGGGGGGGGGGGGGAGGGGGGGTGAAGGGGAGGGATTAACTATTTTCATAATACTGGGTTTAGTAACACTTTTAAGCTGCACATGGTGTTACGGAACATGGCAATTTTAAGGGATAGCCCCAGCAACAGTGTACTTTGGCAGCACGTATTTGGCTGTGGATTTTACATATTTTGCTTTTAAAATTAGTTTGGCTTGTAAACAGCAGCAGCACCCAATACACTACTATCAAAATCATATGTGTTAAATAAAAAATGTTTTTTTAGCAACATTGCATGTTTTATTCAATTGGTACTAGGCCTGCAGTAGCAGCCACAACAGGCCTAAAGGCAGAGTAGTAAGCCAAAGAAAGATAAAGCTAAATGTAAATACAGTGCATAAAACACTTACTGCATAACTATCCCATCATAGCCCTCAGCTTTTGTTTAGTAGAAATTGACCAGCTGCAGGACAGTTTTGTATTAGTAAGAACTGGCCCAAATGCAGAAATACAAAGCACAGATAATTCACAAGAATTGCTGTCCCCAACCTAATCATTAGCTTCTCTTGAATGGGAATGTGGGAAAAGTTTCAGTCGATCAGCGCTGCAGTGATGACCTATGTTTTAAAATTAAAATTAAGTGTTTTCTTAAAGTGAACCTAAACTGTACCCGAGCACCACAAACTGACAATGCTATTTAATTAATTTTTGATATTCAAAACAAACTCATCCATCCATCCATGTCTCCGTGCTTTATTTTGTTGAGAAACAACCTTGAAAAACACCCCAAACATTTCTAGCAGTGGTCATCTTGAGTAAGGGCAGATTAATAATGTAGCATTTACTTCTTGGAATCCATCTGTCCTTAGTTCAGGCATGCAGGCAGGAGGGTGTGCTTAGCTGAGAAAAACCCTCATCCTCACCTCCAGATGAAAGAAAAAATGCCCATGAAGACTCTTGAGATGTATGACATAATTTTGCCTAAGCCAGAAACCAGGAAGCAGCTAAAGAAATATATAAAAAAAAACACGTAAATATAATATACCTTCCTATCTATTTACTAATGTTAGCAGCATAAGGATTTAAAACAGTTAATGCCGATTGACAGTTTGGTTCTGCATTAAAAAATATTAGAACATCAGCTTTCAGATATATGTGTGTAAAAATGCAGCAGGACAGTATTGCATCAGTGAGAATAGGCCCAAATAAAGAGACATGAGGCACAGGCAAGTGCTTTTCTATGAAAGATTACAGCTTCGGCTGTAAATTTTTTGTGTATAATAAATTGTACAGTAGCAGGACAGTTCATCAGCAGCTAGAATTGGCTTAAATATTGAGACACAAGACAGATGTTTTCATACAAAAAATTGGAGCTTCGGCTCTCATATATAGGTATGTAAAAAATTGTACAATGACCAGCAGGAGTTTGTCACCAGCTTGAACAAGTCAAGACACAAATGTTTGGTACACAAAGCAGGTAATTTCCGACAAAAAAAAGTGTAGGCTCTCAGATACAGTTGTGTTATGGGAATCGGACCCAAATGCAGACACAAGTATGTGTTTACTAAATTTATAAATACAAGAATTAAAAAATTAACAGCAGCAGGAAAGTTTTTTTAGCAGCTGAAATGGGCCCAAATATTGTGATCACAAGCCAGGTGCTTGCCTACAAAACATTTAAAGTGTAGGCTCTCGGATACAGATATGTAAAAATGAATTAGCTGCAGGGCAAAATGACATTGGTGGAAACGGCCCTAAATGCTGGTTTTATAGTGGTTTTATACCCAAAAGTTGGAGCACTGGCTCTCACATACAGATTTGGGATGAATGAGCCCAACTGCCCTGGCTTTGGTTCAAGTCAGTTTGGCAAAGTTCAAAGAAGTTCAGATGCCGAACCCAAACCGCATTGAAATCAAGGGCGGCTCAATCTGACATATGCAAGGGGTTGTCAAAAATATAGCATTGGGGATTGCCCTGGAAAACATATCAGTGCAAAAACTTTTTTTTTATATTCCATTTCGCAGTGATTTTTAAATTCCTAAAGTGAAACTATAAAAATGTCCAATTCCTTTAAATAACATACCTGTTGTGGCCCTAATCCTGCCTGGGAAAGGAACATCTCTGTGATGTACAGAACATTTTTTCATTTCCTCCCACTTCCTGTTTTGGTTTTTGGGGCAGGAAATAAAGAGAAATCTCCCCAATGGGCAAAATAAACTCTCACAGGGGTTATAACCCCCCTCCCCCTTACTCTATCCAAAATTTTTTAAAAAAGTTTTGTCTTTAGTTCTACTTTAACCCAAGCTTTCTTGGCCAAGAGAAGGGGTCAAGCATGTGCCCCCCCCCCCTAAACCATACCAGGCCACATGTCCTCAACATGGATGGTCCCTTGCTGAGATGGGGAAGCCCTGTCAAAGAACCTTGTCCCCATGTTAATGATTACAAAGTCTCTTCCCTTCAACCCTGGTGTTGGTCTTTGTGGGGGTCTGCAGATGGGGCTTCTGGAATCTGGAAGCCCCCTTAAAAAAGTAAAATTCACAAAAGAATATGTTACCTAGAAATAAAGACTCCCAACGTTTGATATGTTTGTTACTAGAAAACATATCAGTCTCAAATAAAAGGTCCCTTGTTGTAAATCTATTGTCAACCAGGATGCCTGCCACCCAAGGCTCAACAGAAGAAAAAACCTGATGCACCTGGCACACATGACCGTTCCATGGCTATATTTGGTTATCACCTATATTTCTTTAGCCAGAGGTGCCAGAAGGTGTTTGGTTTTCTCATTGTACACTGTACATACACTAAATTATTTCAATTTAATCTGCGGCACCTGCATTGTGTCTTTGGTAGTCCTCTGTGATGCAGGCCTGATTCATTTTTAAAAAAATGTTGTCTGGAGACAGGCGGGTGCACTTTTCAGTCAGTGCTATGCTGAAGCCACTCTTTGACATTACACTTGTAGCAGAGCAGACTTGTACCCCAAGAACATATTGGGTCAGCTCTGACTATTAATTCAATATAGACACTCAGTTGTCCATGGCGTCCTTTCTTCTAAATGTGTCAGTGTCAACTCTGGAGCCCACATAGTAATTTATCTTCAGGTTCACTTTTCATAAGCTTCCTTACCCTTTTTGAACCCAGATGCATGCTTGCCCATTTCTTACAGTCCAGCCACATCCTGCCAAAATGTTTACCTCCAACCAGCCCTGCCTCTTCTTCCAATCTAATTGCCTGGCTCAATGCTGAATTATGGCAGCCACATGACTGGCTAATGGCAGTCACTTGACTGACAGTGACATGTTTGGTTCATACCAGTCACATTACCGGCTTATGGCAGTCACATGTTTTGCTCATAACAGTCACATGGCTGGCTCAAGGCAGCCACAAGACTGGCTCATGCAGTCACATGACATGTCCTTACCCTTTAAAGAAGCTGTTAAAGGCCACACCAGTGAATGCCTCGACACTTCCAAAGAACATCCTTGAAGTGCTGCATTTTTCACTTTCTCTCGAATGGTAGCAGGTTATCATGCATTTTGGCTTTACAGCATGAACTCAAGAGAATAGCCACCCAATTATGATCCTTGATCACATGTATGCAAGGGTCCTTTTGTAGGCACTGCAGCAGGAAAAACCCACAAACCATATATTACCTAAAACTGAGGGCTCAAAGTTCTCTTTGTCAATGATTATAATGTTGCTGTTTGACTGCTTCCACCACATATAATTCTCAGGGCTTGTGAAAAGTAAAATGTCGTCTGCAAAGCATGTACACCTTCCTTATCCTCTTCTCCTGTCCCTAACCTTTCTCCTCCTGTTGCCTCTGCATCCCTGCAGCATATGTAATGGACAGAGACAGAGCATGCTTATGGCTGCGGGATACCAAAATAAAGTTCACTTGCTAAACTTTACTAGACCAGATGTCAGTGAGAATCTATACCCTTCTACTGATAGCATGGCCCAACTAAAGAATCAGAGAACAAAAAAAGCACAAAAAACAAGCACAAAAGACAATGTAGCCCTCCACAACAATGCATGGAATTATAATACAACTGAGGCTAAAATGGACTTTCATGGTACCATAAAAACTTGGGATAGACAGTCTGAATATAAAATTCAATCCAATATGGCCACCGGGGACTCATGCCCATTCCCTGGTTGTTGCAGTGTGTGGCGGCGCTGTGCTGGCCTGTCCCGGCGGGCATGCGGCTCTGGAGGGAGGGGGGACATGCGGGATTCCGCGGTTCCTTCCTCACTGTCCTATGGGCAATGCTCTGGCGGATGTTCTGTCTGCTGGTGTAAATGCCCACTTGCAGACATCATGCATGCACACTTCGGGGCCTCCTTTTTTAACCAGTCCTACTGTAGTAAGCTTGTTCGCTATCCTTTCACCTGGTTTATACTATAGTAGTATACCCCTTTTGAGCAGCTTGCTTATTTGTGCTTTGGTACCTCACCCTGCAGGGAGCTCTGTGACCATTCCGTGTATGGCCTCCAGGGTGTTGTAAGAATCCACCCTACAAGTGCACAGGAAGTTTATTACTATGCATCTGTCCTTATGAAGGTATATATCGCCATTTACTCATATATCCTGTGTAGACAATAGATGATAATCCATTATGCCTTTTGTTACTATTCTCATCTCTGTCACTTCTTTTAAAGAGATCCGTGTGACAGCTACATTGCCTAAATAACTCTTCCCTGTGCTTTCCTGCTGCCCTGAACTCCACCTGCGCTCCATGCTATATACTGGGGCCAATAGGTAATTAGCTTTATGATGCAAAGCTTTTGAGTATAAGGCTGGGTTCACACTTGTCCGACAAATGGTCTGACATTGCGAGCACAAGTCGCATTACGTCACAAAATCAATGTTTCCCTATGAGAGCCATCTTAACTGGTCCGACACAAGTTGGTCCCACTTTGAAAAAGGTTCCTGTACTACTTTGGTCCGACTTTGGTCCTACTTCAGCCCATTGAATATCATTGAAGTAGGATCAAAGTTGGATCCTTGTTCTAACCATCCGACTTGTGACATCGGACTTGGTGATTACAGCAGCAGTAAAAGGAATTTATCTCACACTGGGATTGTTTTGATTGGTGAAAGGACAAGTCACTATCTCAAAGTCGGAGCAAAACCTTATCTTGTTCATTCAAGTCGGATGGAAGTAGGACCAAAGTAGGACAGAAGTAGGACCGATGTTGCAGGGCAAAGTAGGATCAAATGTCTGACCGTTTTTGTGTCGGATATTGTGAACCCAGCCTATTTCTCACTGGTGCATATACTCATGTGACTCCCTTTCTATCCTAGTGTTGCAGCGGTACCTTAGATGCTTTTAAGTCCTTGACTGGCTCTTACTTTAACTGGCATATACATCATAATTGTGCGTGAGATATATACATATCCCCCTTCTAATTGACCATTATACTTATATGGTTGTCAGGTGTTTATGTTCCAGCTGCCTGACTAGTTCTCAATTACTCTTAACACAGATCTAATATTGCATATGTTTCTTCACATTTGTGGGGCTCCCATACCCGCTGGGGCAGACCTGGGTAATGAGATGGGCGGGGACGACAGCCATGCATGACTATCTTATATTGCCTGTTTGTATAATACACTGAGCATTTTGGTGTTTTGTGTGATGACTAATGTTTTTTCTTTTTATTTGTAGTTTGGTGACATATGCTCTATTTCACTATATCTCCCTATATAAACTCCTGAAGAAGCAGCAAACAGAACCGCAAAACATGTAGAGCAAATATACAGATGATATAGAAAATATTTTATATCACTTTAATCGTGATTGTCAGAGCCACATTTACTACCTAATGTGTTATGTCCCAACTTTTGGGCTATTTTAAATGAATGTATTTTTACTCTTTGTATAATAAAAGTTGAATTTTATATTCAGACTGTCTATTCCAAGTTTTTATGGTACCATGAAAGTCCATTTCAGCCTCTAAAACATTTTACATACAATTGCAAATATTTGGACGTAGGTACCCCCCTCCCCTATCAATTTTCCTATCCTGGCACTTCCTCAAATATAGTACAAATGAATCACAGATTTCCCTACAACAGCTCCAATGCACCGGCATTATGGTTATTGTGAGCCCATTCTTTTATACTGAATGGGCTGAGTTATCCAATTCTCCCAATTATTGGCTTTTTTTAGTCTGCTGGTCATTGATCAAAGGCTATGAAGTGCATTATGGGTTGTCCCAAAATTTCCCCCAGCCACAGTCAAGCAAAAAGTCTCCTGAATTTGAATCCCCTAAATGAGCCGCAAATCATGTTCATGTGGGTCTGAAACTTACTCTTACCCATAGCTCACTTTGACATTAAAAGTCAAATCCTCACTGTATTCTATTTGGATCCCATCCCCCTGGAGTGTGGGCTTCCTGCATGTAGGGGCTATGCACCCTCTGTATTTAATAGTGAACCAATACATGGTTTTTGGACCAATTTTCCAGTTCACTGAGCAGATTGGATCTGCTGGCAAAGAAAACCTCAATTTTAAGTGAACCAGCCAGTTTCACTGTAAGTTCTGACTCATCCTTTTTACTGGGCGCTGAATACTTTGACATTTTGGGATAGAAGCATATGTTGTTGCAACTATTACTTTGCAGGAAGTAATTTAACACTTTGCAGCTGATTTATTAAAACTGGAGAAAAGAGAGGACAAGTGCCGTTGCCTATAATTAATTCATAATTCCGGGGGGCGTGGTCTGGACACGCTGGAAGATGGCCACTCAGTACGAGAGCTCCCGCCGCCGTAGTTCTTTGCTGTCGCCTCATGGAGGAGATTCCAGCCCGAATCCATCCAGACAGCATGGGCACTGCATCCAGAGCCTCATCTGCCTCGAGGTCCCGCTCCCCCCGAGAGCAGATGAGCGGATTGAGCCAGACAATCCCAGAACTGTTCCAGAGCCAGAGAGGCAACCCATCACAGCCACATGCAGGCCGCATCCCACCATCTACTATCACAGCGCACTGCGCCCGCACCAGCTGAATCAGGAGAGCAGGAGAGTGCCCCACCACATCCACGACTGAGCATCCACGATCTGAGGGTCATTGCAGCAGACATTAAGGATACCCTGTCGGTCGCCATTGCAGAGCTGCGCCTGGACATCCACACGATATCAGGCAGAGTGCAGGCGGTGGAACAAAAGGCGACACAACAGGATACAACATTACACGAAGTAACCCACAAATTAGACATACAGACCCTCCAGCTCAGGGACCTCCGATGCCATTTGGAGGATTTAGATAACAGAGGGAGGCGCAATAACCTGAGGGTGTGTGGCCTACCAGAATCCGTGGAGCCTGAGCTACTACAGGCTGCAGTTACAGGCCTTTTCAACAATCCACTAGACAGGCCGGTGCAGTCAGCCATAGACATGGACAGAATACACCGGGCCCTCAGACCAAAGGGGACTGACTCTGACCCGCCCAGAGATGTGATCTGCCACATTTTCAGCTTCAAGCTAAAAGAAGAGATCCTCCGAAAAGCACACAATAGAATACAGATGTCATATGAGGGATCGGCCATACAGATCTTCCAAGACCTGTCCGACATTACCCTACAGCAATGAAGGGATCTGAAGCCACTCCTAGATACCTTGTGAACGAGGAATATCCATTATTGCTGGAAATTTCCCTTCTGCCTCAGCACTCCTACGAGTACCAGAGGACATCTGCGCATTCTGGGACACCCTGGGTATCCCGATAGTGGATATCCCCGACTGGTACGCGGACTTCCATCGCCCACCTACCAGACGAGGACAATGCAGAGAAGAGCCAATGGAGGCCCAGGACACACGTTATCACAGACAGCGCACCCCATCAGGAAACGGTTCCCACACCCATCACCAAAACCTGCAAAGGAGCTCAAGCCCGGCGTACTCTCGGTGAAGAGCCCGCAGAGACCATTAAATCGACCTTCCAGAATCCTATTTGAAAGCCAAGGCGTCCTACCTCCACTCTGCAGATAAGTACATATATACTTTTCTTTTAACATACAAAGAAGTGCACCCCCCCAGTTTCCCTACCACATACTGAGAAAAGGAAACTGTAATATGACTGATACCCACGATTGAATATCAAACAACTGCTCCCATATTTTGGGGTAGCCCACCCATGCAGGGCTTGCAAAACATGGGCTAACAGCACAATCTGTGGACTTATGGCCCTCACCCCCCCTCATTTCCCCCCTTCCACCAGCCTACGGCCGCAATACGTGTCCGTCTGAGGATAAATAGGGGTCTCTCCGCAGAGACACTGCCCAACAGCACACGACCGATACATTTCCGAGACATTGCTCCCTGGGCTCCCCCCCTCCCCTCCACACTCTTCGGAATAATACTTTGCGCCAAACGAACGATCTAGCGGTCACAACAGTGTACCATGGATGCAATGGCATCCACTAGATCGTTCAGTAGATATACTAAGGTCCTGAAGCAGTTATGCCAACAACAAGACACTAAGTGGATTCAAATGCCTATGGCAATCCTTGAATAGACTTTTCAGCCGAACAAGCAACGTTTTGCTGCAATACATGAGGCCTCAGTACATCATTAGCCTATGATACCCCAATGTGAAGGAAAATGCGCAGGATGACTAGCATACTAGGCTATGTCCCAGGGCACTTAAGTGAGACAAGATGTGACTGTTGACTGCCCCATGTCTTAGTCTCATGTCTGCAGATACTAAATGCTTGGCAAATTGTTGACTATCCATGCCGGGATGTGCCATGTGGGGGAGGGGGAGGAGGGGGACGCCTATGCAAATACAAATATATGCTTCATCCCCCAAATCTATCTCTATGGGAGGCCAACCTCCCGAGATATTAAACTACAGACAGAGCCTACCTCGGGTAATGAAACCCATATAAGTCTTCATAGGCCAATTGCCCCCCGAATTTGTTCTGAAGTCCTCCCTGCCCCTGGAGTGGCGTCTTCCTCCGTTTCCCTCCAACCATCCCAAATGATGAGGGATCGTGGGGGGCGCGTGCCCGCTTTTGAAGATGAACGCCACCTGCCACATGCGGGGGGCCCATTCCTTCGGGCTTCTGCGCCGCCTCTCCATTTTAGACCAGGGACTGGTAGGAGGGACGAGCCTACAATCAACCCCGACTACCCCCACGACCAAACCTCTGCCAATTGACATATCAGTGACAAAACAGTGCAAAGGTTGCTGCAGAGTGGAGATGATGTGTGACCAGTAGAAAGACATGTTGAAATGATGTCTCCAATGTTTAAGAATAATATTTGAACGTTTAAGAACAATGTTTAAACGTTAAACTGTTCAAAGTTTTCCAGGTTCAAAAACATGTGACTGACGTAAGACTGCACGCGAATACGGCTCGCCTACACTACATGATGTTCCAGAGGGGCAGACCCGGTAAGCAAACATTGAACATAATCCTGCACCCCCAGCATACACACTAACATTCCCAACATAGAACATCTAAAACGAATACACCTGACAGGCTGAAACGGAAGAATCCTCAAACACAGGCGGCAAGGTCACCAGACACCCCCCACAGCAATCTTCACAATAACAATAGGACAAATACAAAGGGATCGTCATACGTGACAGGGGACAATTTCTAACCACAGGCTCCTAAGTTGGACCTCTAAATAGCCAGATAGGTATAAATCTTCTGGAACAATTAAAGCCACTTTACCTCCACTAGGCTTTTGTACATCTGGGCCCTACGGAGGTGATCGGACTCCGACAAGTCACTCACCCACGACCACACAGTTAAATCCATTCCAACCCCCACACAGTGTGGCAATATAGGCAAATTACTTTATGATATATTCAAATCCTAAACACGCACTGTAATTGACCGTAACCTGTGAACCCGGTTAGGGATGGGTTGGCCCCCCCCTTGACACACGGTAAGGCTCGGTTACTAGGAGCCACTGGTTCCTCTCACCCCCCACTCCTCCCTTCCCCCTACAGTTGATCCTAAAAGCTCCCAGAACACTGTGTGTGGACCCTTACAAATTAAACATGCCTGACCAAAATCAAACACGCCATTTTCCCCAGCTTAAAATACTCTCCATCAACACCCGTGGACTTAATATACCTGAGAAAAGATCACAACTGCTGGAATCTTTACGCAAGGCAAAAGCGGATATAGTGTTTCTGCAAGAAACCCATTTCTGAGCTGACCACACCCCCAAATTACAGAACCACTTCTTCCCTACAGTCTACCACACACCCAACGAGACAGCTAAATCCAAAGGGGTCTCAATCCTTATTTCCAAAAACTGCCCACTGCTAATCCAGAACACTAAACGCGACTCACTAGGACGATATATCTTTATTAAAGAAACACTGTACAACAGAACGATCACTCTAGCCAACCTATACACCCCCAACAAACACCAAGTTCCCTTCTTCCAGAACACAATGCAACAACTCACTTCATTCTACTCAGGCATGCTGATTGTGGGCGGGGATTTTAATGTAGCCCTCACACCCCCACTAGACTCTTCAACAGGGACCACTACAATACCATACCGAGCTCTCAGAGTGATTAAAACAACACTTACCAATCTGACCCTTCACGACGCGTGGCGTTCTCTCCACCCCAACACCAGAGATTACACGTTCTTTTCACCTCTGCACCAGAAATACACCAGATTGGATTATCTCTTTATCTCGCAGACAGACCTAGCCCTCCTTCGAACTGCAACTATAGAACCCATGACTCTCTCTGACCACAACCCCATTTCCACATCCCTGACTCTGCTAACCGAACCTACTCGATCACCCACCTGGCGCCTAGACAATTCCCTACTACACGACCTGGCCAACGTACAGAAACTTAACGACTGCCTGACCCAATACTTCAAAGATAACGCAAGGGAAGACATAGCCATAGTGAGCTGCTGGGCAGCGCATAAATGCGTTATTAGAGGAGAACTCATTTCTTTAGTGGCTATTCGTAAAAGAAAAAAAAACGCACACATGGAACAACTCCTCACTTGCATTAATGCACTGGGAAAGGCCCACAAACACTCACTTGCCAGTAGCACCTTAAACGCACTAACACGAGTAAGGCAAGGACTCCGTGAGGAATTGGGGAAAACACTAAAACAAATATACTCTAACTAAAAGGCTTTTTTATGGAATAAGCAATAAATTCAGGAAAATGCTAGCAAGGGCTCTACAGACAAAAAGAGCTGCCTCCAACATACACTCTGTAACTGACCCTACGGGTAAGCAGATCGCTACCTCGGAAGGTATTGCCGAACAGTTCACACTATGCTATCAAATGTTATACAGTCTAACAATCCCGACCTGAGACCCACCGAAATTTGGATAGGAGACAAGCAATAGAGGACTTTTTACGGCAGTACAGCCCCTCACCCATTAACCCCCCGAGGCTGCTGAAATAGATGGACCAATCACCGCCAATGAAGTTAGAGTGGCACTAAAACAATTAAAATTAGGCAAAAGCCTTGGCCCTGACGGCCTGTCCGTCAGCTACTACAAGTCCTTTGCGGACATTCTGACCCAACACTTCCTAATGGCATTTAACTCCCTACCTTCCTCCCCATGCCAGTGTCCGGACTTATTAGAAGCACACGTAACTGTGATTTCAAAAGAAGGTAGAGACACATCCATTGTAGTCAATTACAGACCTATCTCACTCCTGAATGTCGACATTAAACTGTACGCAAAAATCCTAGCACATTGACTACTTCCCCGACTCCCAAAAATTGTGTCATTGGATCAAGTGGGTTTCGTACCAGGACGAGAGGCTAGAGATAACCCCTAAAAGCCATCAGCATACATTATTGGCTATCCACATCCACCAAACCTGGATTTTTCCTATCGCTCGACGCAGAGAAGGTGTTTGACAATGCACCTGGGACTTCATGGCAGATGCCTTGAAATCACTGGGATTGGGAGATCGCATGCTTAACTTATCTTAGCACTTTATTGCTCCCCAACAGCGAAAATCTGAGTCAACGGCCACCTGTCGGACGCCTTCTCTGTGTCGAACGGTACTCGTCACGGCTGCCCACTATCTCCATTGGTTTTTATACTCACCTTAGAACCCCTACTCTGGAGACTCAAGGCAAATCCGGGCATTAAGGTAGTCAAAATTAAAGGGAAACAGTATAAACTTGCAGTGTATGCGGACGATGTCCTGCTATTTCTTACAGAACCCACAACCACAATACCCAACCTGCTCAAAAACCTCTCCCTATTTAATTACCTTTCTAATCTACAAATAAATTATTCCAAATCCAAAGGGATAAATGTTTCCCTCCCTTCAACTATGCTACATCAATGCCAGACTAACTTCTCATTCAGCTGGGATCCCCATGCCATCACTTACCTTGGCATTTGGCTCCCTGTTAAGCTAAGCGAATTGTATGCGTGAAACTACCCTCCAATCCTTGACTCCATCCAAAGAGACCTTCACAGATGGACCAAAGGCCACCTGGTTCGTGAGAGCGGCTGTCATCAAAATGACAGTCCTTCCCCGGCTTCTCTACCTTTTCCAGACATTGCCACTTAAACTTCCCCAGCCGGGCCAATTTTATGAAAGTGCCAGTCTAGAGAACATGTAATATAGTAAATCAATCATCTATGCCGTCTAGTCATTCATATATAGTGGCGAAATATTGGCCTGGTGTAGGGTGAAGCTTGACACTCACTATTGTCTTAACTAGTGTGTTCCCATGATCTAAATATTTTGGGCTGTGACATGGGCTCCCCCCCCAGCAGACACCCCCTCTGACAATTCTGTCTCTTTTCCTTGTCTTTTCATCTTTCCTCTGTTACAGTGATATGACAATTTGGATGAGCTTAGGATTGGCCAAGGTTGTCTGATATACCCATTGTAAAGATATACTCTAGATTAAGGGTGTAGGATCACTGACAATGAAACAGTTGCCTTTATATCCTAATATAGCGGTGGCATCGTTTCTGGACTCGCTTGACACAGCTTGCTCCCTCATGGGGTGTCAGTGGGAGGAAACGTCC